>PVIR01004010.1:0-82723 GCA_004026965.1 Petromus typicus
ATAAATGGTCACTGGTTTTTAATTCCTTGCTACCACCACAATATGAAAATTGTTTTATAATCCAATAAATCTTACTAAAAGTAAAACAAAAAATAAAGTAAACTGTATAACTATGACCTAAAAGGCAGTGTGTGTTTGTCCTTCTGGAAGATAAGTACATAACTGTCTGGCTCCCGTGGCGACACTCTTGCCCGAGAGGCAGCTTGTCACCTTGGCCCCATGAGCACTCGTACTATACACAGTTAATGAATTCCTTGTAGTACAAGAGGATTTATGGTATAACAAGTGGGTTTAAACATTTTTACAGTAACTCCTGACATTGGGTAAACTTTCAAAAAACCCCAAATGTTCCACACAAATAAAGCCAGGTACTTTTCATAGACCCATCATGCTTAGATTGATGGCTTTGTTGCTTTTATGGGAAGATGTCCACCTCCCCGAGACAGAGGTGGGAACATTCACTTCATAAGATTCTTGAGAGACCGAGTGAGCCGTGTCTGTCTCCACTCGTGGCTCAGACTCATTCCAAAATCCATCACTGAATATTTTTACCATCACCACTTATTAATCATAAAATGGCTCTGAGCACGTTCTGAAATGAGATCATTTATCTTTATTTTTTTATACGCCTTATTGTCATAAAATTGAACAGCAGCTTGAAAGAGGATTGCCACATCCGCGAGTGGTATAAGGAGCTCGAGGTATTTAAAGGTCTCTGGAGATTCTGTGTCAGCGCCAGCACCTGCCTGAATGTGGAGACAGGGCTAAAAAGTCACGGGCAGAATGAAGAGGACAGTTTTGGCACTGGTCTTTTGCCAGAAGTTTCACGGTCTAACAGGCAGCTGTTTTGCATGTAGCACGTATGTTTAGGGTTCACTAGGAAACAGTGGTTTTCCTGTGTGTAGCGGCCACAGCGCCCACTGGGAATTTCCCAGCGAGTCCGGAAGCCAGGGAGGTAAAGATGCCAATGGATGGCGGGACGCGGCTGTCATGGAGACGTGTACAGGATGAGCACAAGGCAACAGGGAAGATACAGACAGACAAACAGATGACAAAAAGAAGGGCAGAGCAGGGAGGCACCTGCAATTCAGGATTCTAAAGAATTCCGGGTTGAGCAGGTGTTAAAGTTGAGAAGCAATTATTCCCCATGAGTTAGGCAGATAATTTATTTCCAGGGATTTGTCATGTCTGTCTCATGTTACTCCATTTTGTTGCTGTGTATCTTTCTAAAATGCTTTGTGGCAGAAAATAAATTTGCTTTTTCAAAGCATGTGTTGCATCAGTAAGATACAATAAACTGCTTTTCCAAAATTATGCAGTATGAGGCCGGGAATTTAGCTCAGTGGTTCCGGCGCCTGTCTTGCAAGCACAAGGGCCCGGGTTCGATCCCCCGGTTAACCATATACAATACTGGGTGTGGAGACTCACACCCAGCAGCAACCAGCACCACATACCACAGTGCCGGGCGTGGTGGCTCACGCCTGTAATCCCAGCACTCGGGAGGCAGAGGCAGGAGGATTGCTGGGATGTGAGTTTGAGGCTAAGCTCAGGGCCAGCCTGAACCACAAAGCGAGACCCTGTCTCAAAAAAAAAAAGAAATATGTAGTATATCACTGTATGCAACAGCAATAGCAAATATTTCTAAGTGTAAGATAGGTCCTGATATTGGACAAATATTTGCATTAAAAGACAAAAACTTAAGAAATGTGAATGTAAATCCATTTTTTGGGATGTTGCTTCCATCTAGTGGTTGACCTGAGAAGTTCACTTACTTGTGTTCATAGTTCTCAAAAGCGTGTTCATCTTGATTTTATTCATTGAATATTTTACTATTCATTGATAGAAATCTTATTCCCTGAGTTTGTAATAGCAACAAGGTCAAGCAGTACTTATTTGCTTATGTGCATCTGGCAAATGGAGAAATCTTTTTTATTTTTTATTTTTTTATTTTTTTTGAGACAGGGTCTCGCTTTGTGGTTCAGGCTGGCCCTCAGCTCAGCCTCAAACTCACATCATAGCTATCCTCCTGCCTCTGCCTCCCGAGTGCTGGGATGACAGGCGTGAGCCACCACGCTCGGCACTGTGGTATGTGGTACTGATTGCTGCTGGGCGTGAGTCTCCAAGCCCAGTATAGGTATGTGGTTACCGGTGAATCGAACCCGGGTCCTTGCGCTTGCAAGACAGGCGCCGAAACCATTGAGCTAACTCCCCGGCCCCAAATGGAGAAATCTTTAAGTGTGCCTTAGTCTATGATTTCCTGAAGGACCAACAACTTAGCAAATTCCAAATTCTCTGTCAAAGTTTACAGCTTTTTGTCACCCAGTGTGTTAGCTACTTTTCTCTTGTTGCTGAAACAAAATACCCAACACCCAAGGTTAAAGGGGAATGGGATTTATCTGGGTAACAGTTCAAAGAGGTTTCAGTTCATAATCAGCGGGCCCCAAGGCTGGGACGGCAAAGAGGCATCGCCAGGGAGAAGCAACATGGCGGGCACAAGGCTGTGATGGTAACAAAAGACAGGCAGGTCCTGGCGCCAGCAACAGCAACGGGGGAGTTTAACAGCATCTTTCTGCCCCTTTAATCTTACACTACTGAGGTTTGGGCAGTGCCAAAGTAATGACTCCTGTGTGCTAGTTGAGTCATCACATCCTTTATCCCAAGCCTCACCATTCCAGTTCAGCCACCTCAGAGAAAGGAAGCCCGACCTCATCTGCGTGAGGCTCTGCAGACATCTCCACAAACCATAGCACCCAAGGTCAAGGAGACTTTGCATCACAGCGACGCAGGATTTTCAGTTGAATTTGGATGACTGAATGCTCAGAAGGTGCCCTCGCTTGTAGATATTCGTGCTCCTAAGGCACAGGTTCCAGGTTGTCCAGAGACCAAGCCAGAGGGCACTGGTGTGGTGCTGGTTTTGTTGGGTGGGCATGACTGATTTCCTTCTAGCAGAGAAGCCAGCTAAGTGGGGCATGGAGGCGGCTCCATGGCTGGGGAGGGAGGCCTAGAGTCATCTCCCTCCAGCGATTCTTGAGGCAAATGTCAAGACACTCTACACAAAGGACACCTCACCTGGGGAGGAATTGTAAACCCAAAGTCATCTGCCCCAGAACTGCATCTCAAGCCTGGAAAGAGGCAGAGAGAGAACACACTGGATTCGGGATGGACATCTGCCAGCATTTGGGAGCCACAAGGGAGGCGCTCAGGAGACAGCTTCCCAGGTAGAACTGTCATGGCACAGAAAGCAGTCGGTTGTGCTCAAGACAGACTTACGAGGGACTGCACCAGGCACTGTGGTCAGGGGATCTTCTACACACCAGATGTGACTGAACACTGGGGTGAATGTTTAAATTTGAAAAATAAATTTTACTCCAGTAAATGACCATTCCTTGAGTTTCCCCCAAATACTCTTCCTTCGTTCACACACACTTCTCCCATCTCTCTCACCATGTCCTGAAACGCCAGCTCTGGAGTCCTCTTTCATGAGTGTCTTTTGTAGTCCTGCTGCGGCTGCCCTGGAGTCCTGAATCAATTCAAAATGTTTATCTTCCATGGTTATTTAGACTTTGGAGAAAAAGCAAGAAATCATCCAGTATAATAAATCTTCTTTAACTTAAATATTCTCCGTATATTTTGATTGTGTCTCTATAAATAGTGTTAATTGGCATTGCTCATAAAGCCACACTGGCACATACGGTGACGCTATAAAATTCTTTTATTAGGAGCAGACCGAGACTTGGAAAGCTAAAGAAGTTTAAGGTTCAGAGCTATCAAATGACAGTATTGGAATGATACCTAATTAAATGAAATAATTCTGGTGAAACAACATGTTTCTTTAGAGAGAGATTTTTTTTAACATACGTGAAATCAAGAAGTGAAATCCTCTTTACTCTTATAATCAGTCAGGAAACACGGCTAATATAATCAAATACATGATATATGATTCTGATTCCAGTGAGGGCACAGCGTCTTAAATCCATAAATTGTACACTGGAGTATAATTGTATTTATGCATAAACATATAAATATAAAAAACACATAAATACAGTAGCTCTGTGTACAGGTACACATGTGTGCAATATATTTGTGAGGAAGAAAAGCTGTTTATATATTGTCTCTTGTGAGCTTATTTATTGCATTTGTGCCAAGAACTGACAAACAGTTTCCAGGTTTTTTGAGAAATTGCCCAATTATGATACACAGGTATACTTCAATGAAAATTTGATGAATCCTGATTCATCAAAACATTGTGTCCTGAAAGCCATTTCAATTCCTAAGCTGCTTTCAAAATCCACTAGGGGCTTTTTTTTCTGTCAACTGAGAAATAATGTTTTATAAAAACAAAGAAAAGTGAGTCATGTGAATGTAATCTGAAACGTGGTAGTCACAGCGCTCTGGGCGGTGTTTCATTTGGGGAAATGTCTTTAACTCTTCCATAAATATGAGGTTTGAACCACGTGGGAAACCCTCTCCTTTCCTGGGAAGGCTTGGCTTGCCTGGCACAGGACTTTGTTAAGGAATCTATATGACACTATACTGTGCACTGTGCCAAAAATCAAAAGATGAGTGTAAATGGGTGGAGACTGTGTCTGCACCTACTCATATTCTGTCTACATGACTTCATGCAAGTGACTATCAGCTAAAGAATGGTGAATATCTGCAAAATGCTTCATCAAGGCAAGTGAAAAAACTTCAGAGATCCTCAGAAGCAGCTGTGCTCCGGCTTAGGATTGGAGGTGAACCTCATTGAGCCCCACTGAGTTTGTCTTAAAGTTCCAAGAAAACCACTTCATAGGAGGAGAAGCCTGAAGTCCCTCCAGGAAGAGGAAAGCTACGCTGTGGATGTGCTGTGTCTTCACTGTTTTTCCATCAGCATTCCCCTGGGTCCTCTCCCCATCATCTCTCAGCAGACACAAGGAAATAGTCTCTTTGCCAAATTTCCTGCTTCCAATGTGTCTCCTAATCAATCTTCTCTCAACTCTGCTGTCACACTCCATTTTCCAGCATGCAAACTTTGCTTCATCTTGTTCTTCCTGGCATTTTAAGGCCTGTGATGATTGGTAATGACAACAGCACTAAATCAAAATGATTCCACTTTGTGTGTATCTTACTTTTCTTGTTTCTGGGACAAATACTCACTACCTGCAAGTTAAAGAAAGACAGGTTTATTATGGCAGTTTGTAGAGGTTTCAGTCCCTAGTCAGCTGGCTCCAAGGCAAGTGTCATGACAGAGAGGCATCATAGGAAAAAAAACAGCCCTCAGCAGGGCAGGCAGAAGGCAGTGAGCAGCAGCCTCCATTTCCCTTTCAACTCATCCTGGCTATAAGCAGTGTGGCTTAGGCCACCCACACCCAGAACAAAGCTAGAGCAATCATTGGACCAATGAGGTGTCACGCATGCTTCATTCCAATATCACGCACCCTAGATCCAACCAGCTCTGCAAACCTCCACATATGTGTGATGGGGGGACACCTAGATACAAGCTGTAATGCTCTGCTCTCTTAGTTCCCCACATGTGCCATGCATTTCATGAGGACTTGATTCAGCATCGAGCAACCTTTTTTTGGCAAACAAATCCTCTGCAATTATCCTTAAAGAGCACCTCAAATTTCCCCTTGAGAAATGCCCTGACAATCTTCCGTGTCCCTATAGTATTCTGTTTCCAAATATGCCCCCAACAATGGCATGACTTTTAGTGATGTCCGCTTCTGTGGCCCAACACTATGACTGAGAACTCACCACTAACTTAACAGAAATCACAGAAGAGGAAGAAAAGTTCTGCCCAAGTATCTGCCTCAAAACTCAGGTTCTCCTTGGTGACAGCCACACAACCATTGTCTTTTCTCTCGAGCCTAATCCTGTTGTTCGCACTGTTCTCTTAGCTTCTGGTCCAGAATTTTTGAGCACGTGTAGTCACAGCTCTTCAATAATTCTGATGTCCTTATGTTTGGGTCTTGGCTTGCTCCTTACGCTGCCCTACAGTTTCTATAAGTGTCTACATCAATACTCAATCAACCTTGCCAGGAGGCCAGCTGCTCCTTGGCATGTGCCATGAAATGACCGGCATTCTGAGATGCTCAGGCTGAGAGGGCAGATGGGTCAGGCTGTCCCAGCCACCCAGGACCATCTGGCTCAGTTACACAGGGTGGAGGAAATGCTGGCCAAGAGTTTCAGCTCGCCACACCTCCTGGTCCATGGTGGGAGCTGGGCGTGCTTGCTTTCACCTGGAGGACGGAAACTGGCTTCTCATTGTCCTCAGATGAGAAAGGAGTCACTGCTGGGACAGCCAATACCATAGATTACTTCATGTGTGGAAGAGAAGCAGGTTTTCTTATAAGGGGAGAAAGAATGAAAGGATATATCCAGACAACTTGACCACAAATGGCCTCCTTTTGGTCTAAAGTAGGAAGATTATTTTCCAATTCTGCCTTGATAATTACATAAGTGAAAGAAAAGTTTCTCATCAACAGAAGGCATAAGAACAGTGTGGCTACTGAGAGGTTAAAATTGTTAATATTACCTTAAACGGAGACTTTTCACTGAGTTTTTTGACTCTCTTCAAACTCTGTTCATTATTCACTGTCTTTTAAAAGTAAAAGGTTAATTTGAACATTGGCAGGGAGAAAAGGTTCTCATCCTCTTTGGGGGCAGAAAAATGACTTTAAATAGTGACACCTTCCTTTTCTTTTAGAAAAGCAAATTTTTAAACTGATTTCTAACCTACAGTAGTTCCAGATTACTCAGGCTTGGTTTCAGAACTGATCACAAATCAATGCTGAGTTGGGCTGATGCATAAAGAAAGAAAGGAATAGGAAGGTAATGAAAGATGCAGGATTTAAAAGGTGAAGTAATGTTTAAGCGATATTTAAGTTCCACTTGCCCATAGGATGCTGAGAGCTACAAGATAATGTTTCCTCCCTGATAATGAGAGTAAATTAAGCAGTGTTTTTCATGAGACCATCGGGTATCTGAGGCTACCGAGCAACTCTCTCTCAGCAAAGCAGGAGAGGGTGAGCCAGCTCTTCTAAAAGTCCAACTCTGGGAAAAGGGACAGTTTACAGTTGCTGTGAACTGCAGATACGGGAAGGGCCCCTGCAGCTCTCTGGGGCTACCCATGGACTTCTCCTGGGTGGCTGTAAAATCATGTTGGGGCAAAGGGGACGATGGGGGAGGACTCCTCTTGTTGATGCTCCAGGGAGAGGAACAGAAACTCTTCCTTCTCTCCAGGCCCAGATCTACTGATTTCATAAGGAAGCAGAATGTCTAACCTAGCTAGAAATTCCTGGGCTCAGGACCTTACAAAGCTAACAAAGTGAAAGACTGTTAATGCTGGGGCATGGGAGGGATTAGGAAACTCTCTTGCACAGTGTGATATCATGATGTTTTAGTCCACAGTTCTAGGCTTATAGCTCCAAAAACGCCATGGGAAATAGTTTCTCTTCTCCAAGGTCAATCAGAGAAACTAATCTGCCCATCTTTCTGTGTTGGAGATGGCCATAGGGAAATTCTCTGATCTGTGTCAGCCAATAGTAAGTCAGGGGAGCTTCCTCATTCCGAGGGGGGTTCCAGCCCCACGGTCTAGTGGGAGGAGCACTGTACCCACAGGCCAGAAGGTATCTGAGCAGACAGGCCTTGCTGGGGTCCCTCCCAGTCTGCCAAGATCGGAAGATTCCCTTTCACCGAGTCACTGGTGTGTGTCAGGACTGTGGAATGGCAACTTCATGAATCCTGGAAAGGACAAGTTGGAAGAGCTTTAGGACAACCAACTCTGGGGGTGGTGAGTTCTGAGAGGGCAGAGAAGCTCACAGCCTACCCTATGCATCTCTTCATCTACTTCTTTTGTGATGTCCTTTGCATTAAACCAGTAAATACACTTCCCAGAGTTCTGGGAGATACTGTGTCAGTCAGCTTTGTGTTGCTGTAAAAGGTACCCAAGACAATCAACTTACAAAGAAGGAAGGTTTCTTTTGGTTCACAGTTCCACAGGTCTCTGTTCCTGCTGGTTTGCCTGTGGCTTCTGCAAGACAGCAGCCTGAAGTCAACTCATGGCTGAGAATGGGAAGATTAGGAGGAATGGGGTAGGCTCCCACCACCCTCTTGAGAACACCCCTACTGCACCCGATCATGCCAACTTTATAACAATCCTGAGCTTGGGACCAAGACTTTAACATGAAAAGCATGGGTGGGATGAGGAACTCATTACGGCACCACACAAGCAAATTAATCCAAGCAGAGGAGAACTCTGTAGGGATCTAGACTCACAGCCAGCTAGTGAGAAATCCAATAAGCAACAGGCACTTAAAGTGGAAGAAGGCAGTCTTGGGACTGAGCCATCCATCTGTGGGATTGGAGACTATCTGCAGGTTAATGTCAGAATTTAATTGAATTCAGCAACTTCTGGCTGAGTGTCCTCTGCTGCTACATTGCTTTCAGAGGGAAAGAAACAGTCACATCCAGCTTGGTGTGGTGGCACACACCTCCGTAATCCCAGCACTAGGGAGGCTGAGGCAGGAGGATACCCGTGGGTTGGAGGCAAGTTTAGATACTTAGTGAGGTGAAAGCCAGCTTGAACTGTCAAGTGAGATCCTGTTTCAAACAGCCACATCGCCGTGTCAGAAGTCTTCAGTGCTGATTGTAGTGGGAGGACAGAGGAAAAACATGATTTGTTCTCCCCAACACTCCCTGACAGAGACAGTGCCAAGAGGCAGGGAGAATACCAGGAAAATCCACCGTGGCGCGCAGCAGGACACCTGACAACGCACCGCCATCAACACAAACCATGAGCGGCAAATTTATTGCCCAAGGGGTAGAGCCTGGTGAGAGGTCCCCGGGCCCCTGGAGGGAGGAGCGGCAGGGAGGCTGGGTCAGAGTCTGGGGTTCCTGCCTGTGCCCTGTGTGAGGTGCTGGGAAGACCTGGGCAGTTGCGCTGGGCAAAGCTGAGCCCCAAAGCTGCTGCTAAGGAGCAACTGGCCCAGGCTCACCAGCACCCAATAAATAAATGCAAATAAAACCGAGCTCTCCCGGAACCTGCTCCTTCCTCCTGCCATGTGTTTCCGGTGCCTGAGGTGGGCGGGGAAAAAAATTATCGTGAAAGCCCAGATCGACTATTACACATGAGATTATAAAGAATAAAGGTTGTACTGAAAGCAATAAACTAACAACTAGCAAGCATGGTGTGCTTTTTCTTCATCTTTTCATTTTTATGTTTTTAAATATTTTTACTCAAGTTGAGTTTCTTAGAGACTGTACATAGAGTTAATTATTTTATATTTAAATCTGACAATTTCTGTATTTTAATTGAGGTATTCACTTATAGCTTATATAATTATTGATATGGCTGCATGTAACCTCACTACATGCTAGTTGTTTTCTATCAAAATTGATTGTTTAGTTGTCTATTCTTTTTCTTTTTCTACTAGCATTGTTGGATAGATTAATCATTTTATTTGATTCTCACGTCAATTTGAATTGAGTGATGAAGTATGCTTTAACATTTTGATCAATAAAATGATTGCAATGTTCATACTCAACCCTTCTAAAGATGAAAATTCATAGAACTGGGGACTATTTCTATCTTGAACTAAAACTCACTACCTTGAAGAAATGGTCAGGCAGATTGAATTGGTTGTCTGCCAGCTTGGCCACCTAGATATAGTTCTTGCAATTAACATCCAGGCCAACTAATGGCCAATGTTGGGAGAAACTCTGGGACTCGTTTTCTCCAGGGTGAGATGTTCTGTACAATCTACCTGAAGACCTTATCAACATAATCTGGAGAAAAGGGGACTTGGCACCCCTAATGAGCCAAGGACAGCGGTGCTCTGTTGAGGGTGCCCAGACCACCCTAACCACGCGGGCAAGAGTGGGCAAGAGTGACTGAGGTTCAGGGAGATGATGCTGGACACCAGAGCTTTTGCAGTCTGTGTGGTGGCCTTAAGTGAAGAGGACAGGTCACTAACACTGCTGTCCAGCCATGTTGGAAAGCAAATTGTGGCCACTTGCCCAGTAGTTGGGCATGGTGAGAAATCAGCTTGGAAAGACGACAGAGCTCTAACTGAATAGTTAACTGAACAATGACCTGCTGGAGCTTCACTCCAGTCCATGATGCAGCCAATGAGCTTATTATCCCCCCATGCAGAAAAATCTATTAGTTATTCTCATTAGAATGGAGTCTTCTGTCTTTAAAGGTCAGTGGCCAGGTTTTGTAGCACAAGGTAAAGAAATGAGGCCGTGTGCAAACTATGAT
This sequence comes from Petromus typicus, assembly GCA_004026965.1. NCBI lineage: Eukaryota > Metazoa > Chordata > Mammalia > Rodentia > Petromuridae > Petromus > Petromus typicus. The sequence continues at coordinate 10,244 of PVIR01004010.1, forward strand.
GAATGTGAACTACGGCAAGACATTACTGGACGTTCGGGATTGTAGTAGTGTTCTCCAATGACTCGTGTGCCAGAGATAAGAAGGGAATTTAATGTCCTTCATCTGCAAGCTGTTGGAACCAGCCAGATAAGACAGTACAAAGTCCTCCCGTGGCGGGTCGACGGACAGGGCTGCATAATGGTGCATGGAAGATGATGTCTACAAAATCTTTACAATATCTGGCTCGTGCCTTTGTTTACAAGGCAGATGTAATCCAGAATTCACCACAGTGGCTTCTAGTTACCTCTGGGGTCACTGTGATGGTTGATACATAAGAAAGGTCACTTCTGCTGAGACAGTATGTGGCATCGGTCCAATTCAAACTGATGTGTCATTATGAATCTCTGCCACAGCGTATAGTTAAACAAAGAATGTTTTATTTCACTGAATGAATATCACAATTGCATTACCAGTGATCCTCATCATGAGAGTGAATGTACTGTGCAGATCAGAAGGTACTGTTTCCTCTCATCCATGCTAAATTTACAGAAAAGTTTCATTACAAGATCTGTCAAAAGGCTTTTCAAGGGCTTTGAGAAACAGCATAGAAGCAGCCTCAGTTATCACATTATAATAAATTGGTCTAAACTGACAGTGAGCCTGCATAATTTGGCCCACCAGGAAAAAATAAGTGAATGTTTATTGGCGGAGAAAGGTTTGAAGTAATATATTCTCTATACTTAATGATCCTCAAAATAATGGTTCTGGTAAAATCAAATAAAGAATCCATGTAAACTCTTGATATTCAAATTCTAGTTAGCAGTGATATACTTATTCTTTTCACTTGGGATAACACTTTGCTTCATATTTTACAGTCTGCTTTACTGTATTAACTTTTCTTCCCATTGCATGAACTCAGTCTGACAAAAGTTAGTATAATCACAGCTCAAACGACCGTGATATTAGTTCTTACCTAAACCATACAGTTAGGAAAGCACTGTCTCAAAATCTGACGTGCAACACTACTGCACAGATTTCTTCCACCTATTTTTTAGCCAACTTAAGTAAATTAAGTGCTGGTAAGATTTTGCTCATTGTTCTTTTTTTTTTTTTTTTTTTTTTTTAGGTTTTTTGAGACAGGGTCTCACTTTGTGGTTCAGGCTGGCCCTGAGCTCAGCCTCCAACTCACATCACAATCCTCCTGTCTCTGCCTCCCGAGTGCTGGGATTACAGGCGCGAGCCACCACGCCCGGCACTGTGGTATGTGGTACTGGTTGCTGCTGGGTGTGGGTCTCCACACCCAGTATTGTTATGTGGTTACCGGGGAATCGAACCCGGGCCCTTGCGCTTGCAAGACAGGCGCCGGAACCACTGAGCTAACTCCCCGGCCCTCATTGTTCTTTTTTTTAAAAGTAGTGCTCGAAAGAAAAAGCTTTGAACAAACATTTTTGAGAAGTGTCACATTTCTGAAATGATGCAGTGAATCAGTGGTTCCTTTGAAGAATGTGAGAGCAGAACTCATCCCCTTTCAAGTGGTGGCGCATTGGATTAGTCATAAGATGGAGACTTTGCTTTTGGCACTTCTGTAGTGAGAACTTAGACCAGGTAACCAACTGCTTCAATTTGAATATCTGAAGAGTTCTGGTTCCTGCTTTTTTTTTAAATCAGGCTTTCTGACAATGAGATTTGGTTTTATAGTTTTCAAAATACTCTTACTCATAATGACTTACTGCTTTCCAGTTAAATTTCAGTACAGGAAGTATGATCAATTTATGATAGACACTTAAGGATACAAAACATATGTTAATCAATACACATTGTCAGTTATCCTCCTCAAAACATTCCTCCTTCCTTCTAACACACTTATCCAATCATTTGTGTCATTTTCTGAAGATCTTCTTTTGGGAAGGTCTCTAGTTGTGCTGCTCCAAAGTGTTTGTCTTTTATGGTCATTTTTGAGATGAGCCATAAGCTTCATGGTGCCAGATCTGATGGATAAGAGGAATACAGACATACAGTGATGTTTTTATTTCACAGCAACAGCTATAATATTTTAGCTCATTCAGCACATCTAGGCAACCCTAAAAAAGATACTCATGAAAGAAGACTGCCAGAACTACTCCAGAAAGTAGCCACAGCTATGGGGTGAGTGTGTTTGAGACGATGATAGTCTTATGCAGGGAAGTCATGTGTCTCTAGTGTAATAAATTTTAAAATTTAAACTTGCACCGTTGCTTTTTAAATCCATATATAGACAAATGGTGATGAAAGTCTTTAGCGTATTGCTGCTAGGCGATTTGTTAGTGTAACTTACTGAATATATTAATTATTTTTTTCCTTGTCTCTTTTCTGAATGCTCCTGGTACAAAACGAATGCTGTCGCCTCTGTGGAAATCATTTCCTTTCTTCTTCTTAATTTCAGGCTGTTTCTGTCCTCTGAGCCTTGTGCCGTGGGCTTGGCGGGTCGACATCCTGTCCTTCCCTGCTCTGTTCAGAGCACCGTCTTTATCTCCTCTCCCAAGTCACAGCTCTTTTGGGGAGTATCCCGTGAGACTAAGACTTCCTGGGTGTTTGCTGAGTTTGGTGGATGAGATTCAGTGAGCCCTCAAATCCTTCCCCCGTTCAGAGTCCATCTTTGGATGGTGATAGTTCTTGGGAAGATATTTTCCTATTATTCCTTGCACTATTAGGTCTTATTGGTGGAGACACTATTTGGGTGGTACTCAAGATGCTGGTAATGGCGGTGTGTCCCGTGGAACAGGGGACACGACCAGGTGCTGTTGACCCCGCACAGTGGACATGGCAGTAGTGATGACTCTAGTCCTGTACCGCAGGACCCAGTGTTTACCCTCTATGAACTTGACATTGTAACCCCTAGTCCGTCACATGAGCCGCTTTGAGAAGGACTGGCCTAGCAGTGTCATGGTGTGCATTAGGCTGAGAGTATCCCCCAAAGTCGCTGTGCGAAAACATGGTCTTCAAGGAGGTGGTGTTGGGGTGACAGAGCCTTCAGTCGATTCATAGAACAATACACACAGAGACATTTTAAATCATATTTATCTGATAAATACTGATCTTTTCTCATGCAGCTATTTGTCTTTGTTTGATAATGCTCTGTTTATTCTTAAACAGTACCCTACCTTCATATTTTATGCGTAGGAAATTCCTTCAGACTCCTAAATTAATTCATACATATCAAAAGTCACATTATTTGTTCATAAAATAGCGAGCGTTCTCCTTTCTCTTGATGGTTCCTGCAGTTCCTCATAATTCCTGTGCAGAAAGAGGAATGTGATTTCATTTATTTGTTTCTGGAAAGATGAAAAGCCTTTTTGCACACAAATTTTTCTTTGATTTATAAGGCCGTATTCTACTTCCAAGTTGTGCCGTGAACTCATTAATGGTAAAAAGCTGCTAGCAAGTGTTTTTTGACATTCTTCCAAAGTGTGGGTCTATGGAAATTTAAATAACACTCGGACCATCTAATTCTGTTCCAAAGATTTGAAGGTGAAGTTTTGGATTCTGATAAAACCAGGCCTTCTGGGTGAAGGAGCGGCACCTGATAACTATTTAAAATAGGAAAGAGTCTCCATGTCACTGGCATCTCAACACAGAGCTCTGAAAGTTAGAGATTTTCCTTTAGAGACAAGTGCCTTCTCCAAATGTCCTCAGGCTGAGGTGTGAAGAACCAGCCCCAGCCCTCCTCAGCCCCGGAAGAACAGAAGATGCAGATGCCAATTTCATTTCCTTAGGCAAGGGAGGGAGAGGTCTGGGTCCAGGAAGGGGAGGACCGAGGGAGCGAGTCCGTGGCCTCTCTGTACTGCTGGACCCAATGCCTCACGCAGAAGACCCTGATACACTCGTTCAGGGTGAGGGCGCGGCTTGAGGCTGACCTGGGCACTAGCTCTGAATAAATCCTTTTTCTCTTTTTACCAAAGTAAATGGCCTCCCTTGATTAGATCATCAACAATCAAAGGAACCTGGGCATAGGAGGCTAAGAGGCTGGTAATGATAACAGGTGTGAAAGCAAAAATGCCAGAAGGCATCTAAACCACTGACATGTGGTGAGCCCTCAAAAAGCACAAATACTGTCACTAACCTTCAGGTTTTCTGGGGAGGATAATACTTATCTTACACCCAGAAATACTGCTATCCTCTTGTAAGGCAAATCTGAGTAAAGTACATCATGTCAGTGACATATTCGTCAGAACTTTTTTTAAAATTACTATGACAATGAGAATAACTTATTATACAGGTCATCAATTTGATTTATTTATTTATTTATTTATTTATTTTTTGAGAAGGATTCCTCTTTGTAGTTCATTCTGGCCGAGATCAGCCTCAAACTCACATCACAGCAATCCTCCTGCCTCTGCCTCCCGAGTGCTGGGATTACAGGCGTGAGGCACTGTGGTATGTGGTACTGATTGCTGCTGGGGTGAGTCTCCACGCCCAGTATTGTATGTGGTTAAGGGGGGGGGGGTGTATCGAACCTAGGTCCTTGCGCTTGCAAGACAGGCGCTGGAACCACTGAGCTAATTCCCCGGCCCATAAGTTTGAATTATTATGGCACAACACAGCACAGAACTTCCTAAGGGACTGTGTAGCGCCAAGTCTAAAGACCCTTGGAACATTATGTCAGGGCTCTTGAATTGCAGTTGAATACAGTACTTTAAAAAATGTTATTTAGTAGTCACTCAAGGCCTTGGGTTTTAACTCGTACTGTCCAAGACAAAAATATATTGAGAAACACGATGTGTGTATTGTGTATCTCTTACCTTAGCTGAGCAACTGTTATATATTCTAGAAACACGTTGCCGGACAGTGTAGATTTTTTTTTTTTTTTTTTTTGCGTGTGGCTTAAAATAAAGTTGAGCAGGAGACTAGAGGTAAAAGTCAGGATGGTAACATTTATTTCAGGTAAACACTGTAAATTGTTAATTCCTCAAATTTTCACTGCATTTACATCATGTGCATTTAGAACCGAGGCACTTTCCCAGTCTGCACGGCAAAGGCGCTGCCGGATGACTAGAGGCTTTGCTCTGACTCAGCCTCACTCAGGAAACTGCTTCGCAGCTGCAAGGTAGTCTTCAGGTGCGGGAGGAGGCTGCTGGCGTGGGCCCGGGCGCACTCCGCCCACGCCGCGGCCGGGCCCCGCAGCTCCTCCCGTCTCCCCGCGGAGCAGGCGAAGGGCGGGCGCTGCGCTATTTTGTCCCGCGCAGTGACCCCTCCTCCGGGGCGGGCGCGCCGGCGCGCGGCGTGAGGGGAGGCGCGCGCAGCCCGGCGGCCTGCAGGCCGGAGACGGAGGCTGGGCCTCCTCGGCCGCCGCGGGAGGAGCCCAGGGGACGCGGCGGGCCCGGTGAGCCCGCCCGGCCGCCGCCGCCGCCGCCCGGCCTGCAGCCCCGCCTCGGGCTGGTGCCCCGGGCCCGGCGGCCGCGGCCGGAGCCCCCGACGAGATGGCGGGAGGGCACTGCGGCAGCTTCGCGCCCGCGGCGGCGGCCGGCAGCGGCGAGATCGTGCAGCTGAACGTGGGGGGCACGCGGTGAGCGGCGGGCGGCGGGCGGCGGGCGGCGGGCGGAGAGCCGGAGGGTCCGAGAGCCGGGCCCGGGAGCGCTCGGCCTGCCGGGGCGTCCGGGCGGCGTCTGCGGGAGGGCGCCCTGCCGCGCGCCGCTCCACGTTTCCTGAGAATTTCGGGGCGAGAAGTGCAGTGGCTTTGCACGCGGGGTTGTTATCTGTGCAGGGTGATTTCTTGGTTTTTCCAGCACACGTTTGCAGTATGGAACGATTGCATCCATCGCGGGGCGTTGTAGGTGTGCATGCCAAGTCTTCACAGCGCATGTTTGCTCCTCGCCGAGAACCCAGAGTGAGAAGAAAAGAGCAGAACAAGGGAGGGATTGTAGGAAACCGGGAGATAGAGCTTTTGCAAATGGGAAAAGGCCCGAGAGATGGAGGAAGGGAGGAGACGCGCCGGGAATTAAATGGCGTGGCGTGCGGGTGGTTCCTGGAGGAGTTTCTTGGGGCGCGTGTTAAAGGCTCCGCTCAGCTCTGTCCGAAGCTGCGGTTTGAACAGTGGGTTCCGAGACACTTTGGATGTTGGCACGGAGTGCCCACAGCTCTTCGCCGTCCTCTCTCTGGCTGGGGTCCACTCCTTATTTATTTATTTATTTATTTTTTTTAAGCTTGCTGGGGGAGAAACCGTTTCTTGTGAATTCGCCACGACTTACATGAGTCACCCTTCTCCGAAGAGCGAGTTTGCCAGCTGTGAGCGAACCAAGAGTAGTTGAGTTTTAGCTACAGTAGGAGATGAACAGTGTAGGGCTCCGGGTTAGGCTGTTTTTTGTGGTCCAGAATATAGTAGGTTTTCATCATGTAAGCTTTTATTCAGTATTTTTTTAAAATGAAAAATGAGAGCCGTGTGAACCGCAGCAATAAGAAATGTGAAGTACTTTAATCCAGAAAAAATGTAGTAGCTAGATTCTGCCCACGCTGGAGAATTTAGCGCAATGAAGTCATACATTCTTTCTTGGGGCTTATTTCTTCAAAGTAAAACTTGAAACAAAGTTTGAGAAGTTGCAACATTATTGCCATTATGTAGGTAGAAAGTTTAGGTGAAACGAATTTTTCCCCTAAATCACGTGAAAATACGGTAGGTAACTGGATACAGACACTGAATGCGCCGCAAGACTCGCGTGTGTTAAGACTAAAGTACGTTACCACCATTTAAAATCCCCACACTGGTTTCTAATTGCTATTGATTGTGTATAGCACTTCTTACCAAGTTTTCAGAAATAACGTACAGTACTGTGTTAAATGTTAAGCACTATCTTTTACTGTATATTGAAAGGTGTGAGTGAACACTTGTGATAACTGCAGAATTCAGTTTAAATTTTTAACTAGTGGAAGGCAGTGTAACATTTTACATTTACATTAATCGCGGACCTTGATTTTATCAGGTGCTAAATTTTTCCAAGTAATAATAGTGGAAAATATAAATGAGATTATAAATATATTGATTTGAATAACTTAGATAAAAAGTAAAACAAAAAAATTAAACTTGAAGATTACTGGGATCCTAACACATAACCTATAGAAAAAGCATCTCATTCCCAAGTGGTCTATAAACTTTTTTTTTTTTTTTTTTTTGAGACAGGGTCTCGCTTTGTAGTTTAGGCTGGCCCTGAGCTCAGCCTCCAACTCACATCAAAGCAATCCTCCTGCCTCTGCCTCCTGAGTGCTGGGATGACAGGCGTGAGCCACCACGCCCGGCACTGTGGTATGTGGTACTGGTTGCTGCTGGGCGTGAGTGGGCATTTACAAGACAGGTGCGGGAACCACTGAACTAAATCCCCGGCCCAACTAAATCCCTGGCCCTTGTGAACATTTTCTAGATTGTCTTTGCATCACTGTCTCGCAGCTTTTCAGAGCTTCTTTAGAAAAGATGCAGAAGTTGTCTGTATCACGAGTAAACACAGATGTACACAATCACGTGTGAGAAAACGTGCGGGTGTGGTTGTGTTGGCGCTGAGAAGCACCTGTGCTACGAGATGCAGCTGTGGAGACACGCTCTGTGGGTCTGAGGCAGAGGTGAAATCTCTTTTCTTCCCCGAGAGCAGAGGGAGAGAATGGACATAGAGGAATTATGGAAATAATTCTTCTTATGATTCTTCTGTTACTTCATGGATGATTCAGAAAGTCTAGAAGATGTGGCTTTACTTGGATTTTGTAAATACTATTTACAAAAAGAAATGAAAGAAATGCATTGATTGAATTTGTGATTCATTTTGTTATCTTCATAAAGAGGGCCGGGGACTCGTGGGCAGATTGGTGGAGGTAGCAGGCGGCAGGTAGATGATTCTGTTCTCAGGCTGTACTTGTAACTAGCTCAGCAGTTGTGGGCAAGTTATTTTTTGATGCTTAGCTTCTTAAAATGTAAAATGGCAGTGATAGTGTCTGCCTTACAGGCTTGGTGAAGTAATTTGAAGCAATACACACGAATGTAGATGTTTGTTGCATTATCAGTGGAAATACTGCATAGTAATTTTAATTAGATTGCTGTCAAGCAAGTTTGGTTGAAGGTGAATAGCATGGGGCATTGCTGGATGTGCTGATTCCTTCAGCCCCTGCTGAGGCCCCAACTGCACGCAGCCCCTTTCTGGACACACTTGTGTGTATGAGATAAAAACTGCAAATGCTTATATATATGTGGAAAATTATGTTTGTTATGTGTAACTTTAAATCTTCTGGTCCAGGGACTCATTCTGGGGAATGAAGTGAATAGGATTTTTTCCCCCTTGTTTGGCTCAAAACAATGTTGATAAAGATGACAGTTCCCTGTGGTCAGAAATTGCACAGTGATAAATTTGCCCCAAAATGCTGATTAAAATTAATATGATTGTAAGCAAATTTGTATAGTTTTGGTGACATGTAATTTGAATTATTTGGGAGCAATTTACAGAATAAACAGTGAATGTAAAAAGATCAAAAGTTATAAATTGCCTTTGTTACAATTAATTTGATGACTTCCACAATGGAGTGAATCTTTTCATCATGGCTCCTTGAGCTCTTCATTTACCAGTGACTGATTTAATTTTTTTTTTTTTTTTTTTTTTTTTTTAGGTTTTTTGAGACAGGGTTTTGCTTTGTAGTTCAGGCTGACCCTGAGCTCAGCCTCCAACTCACATCACAGCAATCTTCCTGACTCTGCCTCCCGAGTGCTGGGATTACAGGCGTGAACCACCACGCCCGGCACTGTGGTATGTGGTACTGGTTGCTGCTGGGTGTGAGTCTCCACACCCAGTATGGTATGTGGTTCCCAGGGATTGAACCCTGGCCCTTGTGCTTGCAAGACAGGCGCTGGAACCACTGAGCTAAATCCCTGCCACTGATTTGATTTTATTTAACTGTCCACCTCAGTTTTATGCAGCTAATAGTAATCTACTTTTCGTTTTTTCTTGAGTTTGCTAAAAGATGTATGTAGAAAAATTTACCAGGTTTTCTTAAATAAGCAGGTTGGCTACTTAATCAGATTAATGGCTATAGGACTGCTTAAAATCACTTATTTTATTCATATTCTCTAAAGTACCTCTCATGGTACTTAGCAAGAGATGTCTTTAATAAGTAGAAGCCATAGTAATCTTTCAGGATTGGAAAGTGAGATTGGTAATATAGAAAATTGTTTTTAGGTACAGAATAAAGCTGTGATAGGTCCGTTTTGACCTTGAGATTGATGGTGCTGTTGTGTAAAGTGGGCAGTTTAGTGTCATCTGTTTTTCAGCCTTATTTTGGAAATGCTGTGTTTTAACCATAAAAGGACCAGAATCATCGTTTTGGTTAAGGTATTTACTCAAATTTTATAGAGTGTAGTTTTGGTTAGCATAACACAGTGCTAACAAATAATAATTTACTGAGTATGTGGGAGGCACCAAGCGTTATAGGGAACAAGTTTTTCTTCTTCCCTTTAAAGAAGAATCTATCTACTTGTACAATATAGTACATATTTATTTAAGTGTATGTAATTATTTGTGCACAAAGTGCATTCCTGAAAATGTTTGCCAGGGATGTGCAGGTATTTAGGAGCAACGTGGGCCTCAGGCCCCCTTGCCCAGGCAGTGGGCGACCTTGCCAGGGTCAGCCAGTCATTCTCAGGAATGTCTCTGATGGCCCAGCCTGCCCTGCATCACTGATGTTTGCATCTCACCTGAATCGGATCGTGGGAAGGGCATGGAGAGATTTTGGAGCTTGATGATAAGCTGGGCAGAGCACATAGAGAGCTGTTCTCACTTGCTGGGCAACACCAGGCTGCTGGGTTAGCGGAGGCAGACCCTGGAGAGATGTGCTGTTACCCCTCTCTGAACACGTCGAGGCCGTCTTGGTTGAGGTAGCTTGTTTCCGGGTAATACTAGGTGCCATCCAGTGCCACTTTTCAACCACTTTGTCTAGTTAAAGTGTGAAAGATACATACACCTAAGTTGGGAGAGTCGTGCAGTGTCAGGAAGTGTGGAGTGCAAGTGGGGACTGGCTCCCCCCTCGAGGATGGTGCCCTGGTGGCCCGGTGTGCTGCCTTCAGAAGAGGACAAGCGTGGGCGACGGGAGCACTGCAGCCTTTCTTTGTCTCACCCATTTACAGTAGTTGGGTTTTTGTTGTTGTTGTTGTTTTGGGGGGGTTTGGGTACCAGGGATTGAACTTGAGCCCTTGTGCTTTCAAGGTAGGCACAGAACCACCTGCGCTAAATCCCTGGCCCTGGTTCTTGATTTGTTGTCCTCTACACTTGGGTGAAGATCCTCCTAGGACCAATGGTAATATGCAGACTTGACCAAATGATACTTAATCTCAGACGTCTCAATCTGCCGTGTAATTTTTTTTTTAAGGTTTTTTTTTGAGACAGGGTCTCGCTTTATGGTTCAGGCTGGCCCTAAGCTCAGCCTCCAACTCACATCACAGCAATCCTCCTGCCTCTGCCTCCCGAGTGCTGGGATTACAAGCGTGAGCCAGTAATTACATTACATGCCCGGCACTGTGGTATGTGGTACTACTGGTTGCTGCTGGGCGTGAGTCTCCACACCCAGTATGGTATGTGGTTACCGGGGATTGAACCCGGGTCCTTGCGCTTGCAAGGCAGGCGCCGGAACCACTGAGCTAACTCCCCAGCCCTGCTGTGTAATTTTTGAATGAGTTCAGTAGCTGCATGTAGCCTAAGATTATTAAATAAATATAAAGTTAGAGGCACAGTTTATAGTGGGATTAACATGGAGCTCTGAAGGGTTGGTATGGGAAGGACATTGAACAAGCCTGAGTAAGAAAGATGGATAGGACTTGGGGTGCTGCACATAATCGGGCGGTCTAGCTGGGATACAATTAGGGAAATGATAGTGAGCATGCATTCTTTGGGAGTATTAGGGGGTATTGTTTTGTTGGGAGGATAATAGCATTTTGGAAAGTGAAATGGGAACCAGCAGTAATTTTGTGTAGCTGCCCTGAGTTGAGATACAGCATGCACAAGTTACTGGTTGATTCTTCAGCGGATCAGTGTGCTAGGAAGCTGTGTTTTAGGAAGCATTTATACAGTTGAGAATTAATTGTTTGGTTTTGCTGAGAGCTATTGGATAATCTTACCTATGAGTTGAAAGTAGTAAAATTTAGAAATGTTAAATACAATAATTATAATTGATACAGCTATAATTATGCAGCAGCTTGTAAATAAGTAGCCAACACATTAAAGAAATCTAATATTAAAACTTAAAATCATGTTCTCATTAAAACATAAGATAATTTTCAATTGCAGATTTAGTACCTCAAGACAAACTCTTATGTGGATTCCAGATTCTTTTTTTTCCAGGTAATTATTATTATATCATTAAGTTGCTGTCTTTATTTGCCAAAATGATAATTTTCCTTGTCAGTTAAGGTTTTTACTTTTTGAATAAAAATGTTAATTCTTAGAAATTAAGGAACAGAAGATTCACTTGTATTGATCTTTGACGTTTATAAAGAGTAAAATCATATATTCATGTTCAAATTTTTAAAACTAACTCCAGCTTATTAATTATACCTAGTCTGCTGAGTGGAAGAATCTCAACACTGCGGGACGAAACTGGTGCTGTGAGTACAGTGGTGTTGACCTATGTTTCTGAATTAGATCATCGGGTTTCATGAAGCACAGGCTTTAGTGTCTGGGGCTCCAGAGGTGAGGAGCTAGTATTTAAAAATTGCCAAAGTAAAGCGGCAGAGCTTTTCATTGCTTTCTGTGTCTGGAGTACAGTATTTCTAACAGAGAATGTGGAACAAAATTAAGTGTACGGCAGTTTACATTTTGTGATCAGAGGATGTAGGACATGAGCTTACTTTGGTGCTAGAGGAGAGCTCTTTAGTCAAGACCCCCAACTTCAGCAGGAAGTGGATACATGTAAATAAACAATAAGCACTCACGTGTAAGTATTAAAATGTTTTAATATTAGGACAACAGGTTGCAGATTGGAGGAATCCTTCTTTTTCTTATTTTGAAGAATAATCTTATGAACTTGCACTGTAGTGGTACCAGGGAAAACTAAAGACCTGAAGAGTTTCAGTACAAAGTTCATAGAGTTAAAAAGGGCGATGTGCACAACAGCATTTAAATGATTGTGACGAGTTACACAAAAAGTGATACATGTAATTGTTATAGTGCGGTCTGCAGATGAAATGAGGGAGCAAAGCAGAGAGATCTGTGTGAGATTATTTTGAAATCATCAACAATTTCTTTACAAATCTGTGTGTGATTTCTGATTGGCCCTTACAAAAAAGGGGTTGGCTGACCAGAGTCTGAAGTGTTTTCTTGGGCTGAGAGTATGGTCAGGGTTAGAGATTTCCAGCCCTGCGGGGGGGCGGGGGGGGGGTTGTTTGCTAACAGCCATTCTCCTATATAACCAACTTATTCACACTTTAAATGGTGTTTATTTTAGGGCTTCTGAGGTAATAGCACTAATACGATTGTACATCCAAAAATACTATGAGGCTAATCTTGTCTAGAGTGGATAATAGCGTGTAATATTTCCATTGTCACCCCTGTGTTTTATAAAAGTACATTGCTGTGACAAGCACGGCAGCCTGTGGCTTTCGTTCTACCCTCCTGAGAGGCTGAGGCAGAAGACTTGAGTCCCAGCCCAGCCCGAGCCGCTTAGTGACTTAAGCCTGTTTCGAGGTAAAAGGGCCTGGGGATGTAACTGTCTGGGAAGACCCGAGGCTCAAGCCCTCAGCCTGCCAACAAAGAAGGACTTAGCTAGTTAAATGACTTGTGAATCATGTAGGGCAGAGGGTCAGCAGTACTCGACGGTTTGGCAGTGTAACTATTATTTACTCATAATGTTTTCCAAGTATTGAATTCTAGATTATTTCAAATCAAAATGTTTCCTCAGGTATCACTTTTCCAAAAAATATTAATAGAAATGATAAAGCTGACTTATTAAATAACTTTCCCTGATCATTAAAGTATCAAATTAATAATAGCTTTGGGGAGGAAAGGAGCTACCATCGTAAAAGCACGCTGCTGTAACTGTGTCCAGTTTTGGAAACACCCAGTGGAGTCAAGGAAATTAAGTTTCCCTTCCTTGCTAGTGTTACAGATCTCAAAGGGAGATGTTCTGTTTGAAAATAAAACAATTCTTCATTTGTAGATATTTATTGATAGAGATCCGGCAGCATTTGCACCCATTTTAAATTTTCTTCGGACGAAAGAACTAGATTTAAGGTAAGAAATGCATCCATTTTAATGCAAATTCTTCCTGGTTGCTGTGTTTTGAGTGTATTTTATGAAGAAAAAGGATTTTTCCCCACAACTGTTTTTTAAAAATTTACTTAAGTGCAAATATTCTGTTTGTGGGAGACAGTGTTGCCACTTGTTACATGTGTACAGTGGTTAATTTAGGGTGGCTAGCATTTCCCATCTCCCAGCTCCTGTCCTGCCTTCGTGGGGACCTCTGGACCTCTCTGCTCCGGGGGTTTGAAGCGGACGTCAGCTGTCGTCCGCTGCAGTTGTCTGGTGGTGGTGTCCTGTTGCAGCTCGTCTCCTCTGCATTTTGGTACTTCCCTCTGTTCCTCTTTCCCATCTCCTGTGTCACCCTCTCGTTACCTCTGTTCTGTTCCCTGTTTCCATGATCAGCTTTATTAGTGGCCACCCAAGAGTGAGAACATGCAGCTTTTGCTGTTTTCTAGTAAAATCTCCTCAGACTTATATTCCTGTGGCTACGGCCAGTGTTATCTTCTGTGGCCTTTGGCAGCTGTCTAGCAGATTCCTCCCCTTTCATTTTCTGTTTGCAACCAAACTTAACCTTCAGGAGCCTCACGAGGATACTGTGTGCTCCAGAGCCTTCTTCACGGTGCCGGGTTGGCCTGGCAGCCTAGGCTTGGAGGCATGATCTTGTCAGCAGTCATCTCATTCACTGAATCCGCATACCTCATAAAACACTTGCAGCCCTTCCTGCTTCTGGCTTCTGGGACTGCGCTGGTGATCTTTGCTATGTCCATCCCATGTCGGTGACATAGCATCGCGCCCTGTTCCCAGCTCGTCCCGTTAGCCATCTTTTCCAGTGTTGTAGTTCCCATGAGACTTCCAGGTGGAGGAGAACACTGTTTATTCCCACCGTCTATCCCTGTTCTTGGGCATGCTGAGAGCTCATTACATTTTGAGGAGTGTGTGTGTGTGTGTGTGTGTGTGTGTGTGTGTGTAAATGAATTAAAATAATTTCTTTGATGTTTCCCTATTCACTTGTAGTTTGGATTCCTATGAAGAAACTATTGATTTAATTTTTGGAAATTCACATTTTTTTAGCTACTGCTTTGTAATTACTGATTTTTGGCTTATATCTGTAGGGGCAGCTCCTTGAGGACAAAGATTGAGGTTTCTGTTGCATCCTTATTAGAACAGTATAGTTAGTAGCACATCCAGAATAGATCCTTATTAAAAGTAGAGTTTGGTGGGACATTTTGTTTTGGGGGTGGGTTTGGGTGGAGGCGGGAAGTATATTGTTAATTACTTCTCAAGAAAGGTTATTTTTACACATCCCATATGATGGAGAGGTCCAAGTTTGCTCAGTGTTCTTGTGACTAATCCAGTTACATTAACCACAAGAGCAGAATGAATTTAAATATGTGTATTTACAGACTGATCTTCTTACAGATGACTCCTTGTTTTCATGTAAGGAAGCGTAGCAAGTTTACATTCTGTTTGAAAACCAAATACCTATATTCTAACTCCATTGGTCACACACTGTACCACCTTGGGGTGTCATAGCCGCATCTGTCAGCTGGCTTCCCAGGAGCCCAGTACTCCTCAGGAGCTGTCGTTTTGTGTCCTGAAGCACCGTGGAGTCTGCCAACACCACGGCACTGTCAACACAACTGCTTAGGACGTGGTGTCAAAGTCTGAAGCCTTTCTGTGTCACTCACGGTCTGGTTCACAGATGAGAAGCCATTAACTGTCACAGTTGCATGTATTAAAGCCAAGGAATGGTCATAAAGTGAGAGCAGATAGTAACGGAAATTTGAAATGAATCACTGCTCTTCTAAGAGTCTTGCTAAAGTCTTTTTTTTCCTATTCTGTTTTGATTCATTCAACAAATGATGTATTCCATGACTTTCAGAAATATTATACTAGCCACAGAACAAAATATGCAAAATTAGAAGTGGATTGAGTTTGTAAGACGCTTGTATGATGATAGGGGTGTTTTAATGTATATCAAAACCATCACAATAAAAAGAATATAATTCTATAAAGGAATGATTTCCGACCTGTTGCTTGTCAGATACTTTTTCATAATTATTAGCCTTTTGCTGTCACTTACTCGCCCAGTTCATGTATTGGTGACTGGTTTTTAAGTACGCATTAAAGCATTATTGTTCACACGAAGGTTTTACTTAAAAGCTTTCAACTGACTATTAGAAATAAATACTGTTGGAGAAAGTGTGTGTTCAGTGGGAGGCTCACACCGGCTTGTGTCCTTTGCAGGGGAGTGAGCATTAGCGTCCTCAGGCATGAGGCCGAGTTCTATGGGATCACGCCGCTGGGTACGTGTCTCCTCCTGCCTATTGCTTACAATTGCCATCACTCCTTGTGCACTAGATTTGCCCAACGTCTTCATGGAGTAGTTCAGTGCTTATTCTTTGTGGATTTTATAGCAAAAAGAAGTTGTCAACTCTGATTTAACCTCTTCCTCTTCTCTCTTACTCTCTTTGAGAAAATAAAAATGGAGGCTGCTTTTTCTGCTTGTGTGCTGACAGGTTTGCTCTGAAATGTTTCAGTGAGACGGCTTCTGCTGTGCGAGGAGCTGGAGCGCTCGTCCTGCGGCAGTGTGCTTTTCCACGGCTATTTGCCTCCACCAGGTATCGGACCTCCATTTTAGACTCTTTACAAATTATTTTGTATCATTCTGCAATTATAAATAGGACAACTCTTCCTTGATTCTTGTTTTCTGTCTGTAAACATAGAAATAACTATTTTTACATGAAAGACCTCACAGCGCAGTGTTTGGGCAGCTTTTCTGTTGGGTTTCCGTGCCGTTCAGGGAGCCAACAGTGCTCCGGACCTCCGTGCACCTGATGTGTAGACTGGTGCCAGTCTACCCCTGGTGCTCTGCTGAGTGTCCTGTGCCCTCGGCCATAGCCTGTTCCCCGCGAGAGCTCTGGTATTAGAGTTCTTTTCCTGTCACCCAAGACCTGGGCAGAGATCCTAGCAGCACTTGCCCTGCTGGAGTGGGAACAGTGGTATTCTTACCTGAGCAGGATTTCACCTTGCAAGAGAGGCTCCTGCCACGTGAGCCGGGCTTGTGAGCATGAGGGAGTTCGGTCCGCGTGTGTAACACGACGTGTTAACTGCCGAGCTGATAATCTTTTACCTCAGTAACCTGGAGCTAGGGAAATGGGATCATAATATGCTAAACTGATTTTTTATAAATAATATGACCAGTACCAGGGATCTCTTTAGTTTTATTTTGTAGTTTTTTATTGTAATTAACTATCTGCAGTAAATTGCTATGTTGGAAGATCTACTTGAGACATACACAGTCTACATTTTCGTTTCTTCATTATATTTTTTGATATTTTTCGCTTTTGGAAGGTTAACCTAGAATTGAATTTGTTGTCTTCTCCCCTTTGTAGGAATCCCTAGTCGTAAAATAAACAACACAGCAAGATCTGCCGATTCCAGGAATGGACTGAATTCTGTAGAAGGCGAAGCCCGGGGAAACGGTCCACAGCCTGTTCTCACTGCTGCTGGGGAAGAGACCGTCAGGCTGGGTGAGCAGACGGGACAGGGCAGGGAGAGAAGACTGCGTGTGACTTTCCTTCTTGGTGTTGTGGGCTCATTATTTTAAAATATGTATGCCTAGTCTTTATCAAAATTTATCATTTGTACATTGAAAAGTCTCCTTTAACATATTTTTTTCTTAAAATACTATATGACCTTCTGTTTGCTCTGAATTGTTAGAAAGGCTGACTTCACTTGTAGTTTTGTGGGCCATACGGCCTGGGAAAATGTGGACAGTATGCAAACAGGTGACTATTTTCCTGTTTGAGCCAAACTTACTGATTGACACAGGCAGGACCCTGACAATGCCCGATGGACCGCTCTTTGCCAGCCTGTTCTACAATGGAAATATTTCTTTCTCTGAAATCGACAGGATTTCCTGTGGACCCTCGAAAGGTGCTAATTGTCGCTGGCCATCACAACTGGATTGTGGCTGCCTATGCACACTTCGCCGTGTGCTACAGGTACTTTGCTGCTTTTAAAATTAGCTGTCTTTAAAATTAGAGTAGTCATTAGTTGTGATTTCACATTTTTGGTAAGAGCTGCATCTTGGAGTTATTGAAGTTTCTTCCTGCATATCTCATCCACTTCTGTGTCATGTGGATACGGTTTAGTTTGCTTTTGTGATAAATTGTTTGGTGAATATTGCCAGTGATCTTAACACATCTTCAGTGTTTTCCAGCGGCATGAACTGTAACACACCTGAAGTTTTTATCATATCGTTTGTAGATAATGGGGTCTGAACTCAGGACCTTGCCCATGTTGGCCAAGTGCTCTGCCACTGAGCTACCTCCTCAGCACTCACTAAAAATTGTGTTTTGAGACAAGATCTCCATAAGTTGTTTGGTGGCTGTGAAACTAGTCTTTCTACCTTTGCCCTCGAGTAGCTGTGCTTACATCACCACGCCCAGTTGAGATGTCCTGATGTGATTCTTTCTTGCTCCTGTTGCATCTGAGTCATTTAACTATTAGGTTAAATGATTTTAGACAAGATTATGTGTGTAAGCACCACACAATTTTATCTAGAGTGACTCAGTTATTTGTACTCTAGAGCATGGAGGAATGAGAGTTGGTCATAACTAGCGTGTTCTCAGGAGTGAGATGGTGAGGCAGGACAGTCATAGGTGGGACCTGTGGTTTAATACCTGTAGTGTGTGAGACTCGTACAGTGACTTGGTTTTACTGATGGTATTCTTAGAGACTAAAAGAAAATGAGAATAGTGTAGACCAGTGAGATTTTTAAAGCAAAGAAGAGGAAGGATTTTGTGAGTCAGTGTGCAAAGAACTGTAGGTACTCCAAGTGGTGCGGAAGCACACAGTGGCAGGGACGGACTAGCTTGAAATGGGCTCCCATTTCCTTTAAATTGCAAAAAGTCAAAGAGTATATCAACTTTTCATCACCACAGGTGTTTTAAACAGCTGCAATAGTTAAGATAATTACAAATGTGTTTAAAGATTTCCCATATATTTTAAAGGGTCATAATAAAAGTTGTAGTTTATGGAAGATTGTCGCTGGTGAGGCCCTTTTTTGTCGCTCATCTCAGGCTCTTATTTTCATGATATTGGTGCTTAGGTGCAGACTTGCTTTGAGCACATTTTGTCAGTTTCTAAAATTTTTGAATAGTGTAGAAATGGTGTTTTGCACAATAGTCACGTTGCACGTAATTGTGCACCGTGAGTGACACGTGTGAGGAGAGCGGCGCCACATTTCTGCCCTGTGCTGGGGAGCCGTCTCAGCTTCTCTGGCTGCCCTGGTGCAGCCCGGGTGCCCGGCCTAGGAGCAGCAGCCGGTTTCCTTCCCTGGAGCTGAGTCCCCGATGTTAGAGAGAGAGATCGCACAGGTGGAGTACTTTCAGAGAACACTCTAAGTTGTTTCTCTTCAAGTCTCTACATTAGTGAGTAAACAGCGTAGAACACGAGTAGTACAGCAGAGTCCTGTGTGGGTGCTGTTTGTAGACATTTTCCGTGTTGTTGGGCCCTGTTTTATTCTCTTCTCCCCACTGAGTTAGTGACAGTGTGATCATGAAAACAGGGTAGTTGTGTCCCTCTTGCAGCTTATATTTTAGATTGGGTCTTTAATCCGTGAAGGATTTTCTGGTTTGTATGTGGTAGGAGGCTGAAGAAATTATTTTATTCTCTCCAAAGTGGGTAGCTAATTATGTTCCAATCATTTATAATATACATTATCTTTTCACTGAGTTTGAAAGTCATATTTAGACAAGTTTGCAGAAAGAGGTTTTCAAAGATGTTATTTTTCATTCTGAGGTATTTGAATGGGTACAGTACTTAGTTTGCCTGAATAAACCATGATCTCAAATACAAAAGTCAGATTTTATGCATGTTGTTTGTTAGAATAATAACCGAAATTACTAGTTAAAAATTGGAAAGAATAATTGTAAAATTCCGAGTTTTGCTGAATATCCATCATATCTGATTTCTTTTGTAAAGAAACATGAAAGATACCATTTTTTAAAATTTTTAAAGATAGGATTTTTCTTAAATTCTCCAGAGAAATAACTCTTATTGTGGTTTTTTTTTTTTTTGAGACATGGTCTCGCTTTGTAGTTCAGGCTGGCCCTGAACTCACTATGTTGCGCAGGCCAGCCTCGAACTCACAGGAGTCTTTTGTCTCTGTCTCCTGAGTGCTGGGATTACAAGCATGAGCCACCACGCCCAGCACTGTGGTGTGTGGAGCTGATTGCTGGTGGACGTGAGTCACCATGCCTGGCATTGTTGTATGCAGTTACCGGGATCAAACCTGGGCCCAAGCACTTGCAAGGCAGGTGCCAGAACCACTGAGCTAAATCCTGGCCCCCTCTTGTTTCTTTATCAATGATTATATGTCCTATATATATGAATATATTAATGATAGTCTGGCTTAGATAATACATCAAGAAAATATTATATTTAGTTTTTGGTACACTGATTTGCATTCTCTGTGTAAGTGCTCCTGAGTCGACGCTCTGGGTCCTTTCTTCACAGAATCAAAGAATCCTCAGGGTGGCAGCAAGTGTTTACAAGCCCGTACCTGGACTGGACTATAGAGCGAGTAGCTTTGAATGCAAAAGTGGTCGGTGGTCCTCATGGAGACAAAGACAAAATGGTAGCTGTCGCCTCGGAGAGTAGCATCATCCTGTGGAGTGTGCAGGACGGGGGAAGCGGGAGTGAAATCGGTAGGTGGCGTCTCATCCTCGCCACATGTCTCTGGTGCAGTGGAGTTTCACGTGTGGTCTGAGATACTGGTGCTGTGCGTGCGAACTGACTCGGACTGAGCTTGAACTGCCACACTGTCCATCTGGGTCCAGGGACAGGGCGCACAGTTGTGGGAGGGTGGGCTGGTGAAGAGGGGGCCCCCGTTGCTCAGCACAGGGCAGATTTGAACCCAGTTTTGTCCAGCTGGAATCTGGCTGCAGAATGAGCCAGCTCCTTTTGAGTTCTGCTTTGCAGCGTCTGTTCTTCCACCCTCCTCATCCCTTGGCCCTGCGGGTGAGGTTTGTGCCCGCCCTGAGGCCTGCTTTGTCAGTGCACACCACTCCTTACTCCCCACGTCCTTCACTCCCAACAGACCTGTTGATCTTTAATGACTTGTATGTTTTTTTTTTCTTGCTGTAATCTGTTTTTCCCTGTAATAAATTTTTATTTTTAGCTGTAAAGTTACCTTTGGATTTCCTTTCATGGTGTTTTTCTAGTGATATTTGTCTCTTCCTCATTATTACCTTTTTTATTAAATTATAGTTTGGTTGAAACTTGTGTTTGCCAATTCCAGTATCTGGCTTATCTTGGTTTTTATTTGTGATCGCATCTTCATAGTTGTACAGTGTTTTGGGTATATGTTGGACGTGTGTTTGGGAGATGCAGTATGTAATGCTGTGTTCCTTTGAAGAGGCGGGTTTCTTTCTGATAGGCAGTTACATTGTGGAAGGTCCTCATGATCTTACTAACTGCATTTTGTTTTGATAAGGGACACGTGAGCCTCACCTTTCACTTTAGGGTGCATCTCCTTCCCAGTGTTTTAACTGAATACTGCGGCGTCCACTTTTCTTCCATTGTTTGCAAGCATTATGAACAAATGCTGTATTCCATCACGGCTAACAGCAGAGTCCCTCCTGAAAACTTCAGAATGGAAGTTTCATTCTTAAAACTTTTGAAATAAAATATATGGGTATTTATGCAGAAAAGAAACAAGTCATGATTATTTTCCATTGGCCATTTGTATTTGTAGCACACCAATAAATGAAGTCAGTGGCGACTCTTGCTGTGTTTCCCAAGGCTGACGTGATGAGTAGCTATGCTGTGAGAATGTGCACTAGAAGTTTTTTCCCATCCTCTAAAGGACATGTTCTTATTGATGTTTTTGGGAAACTGCCAGCACCCAGGATCCACCACGAGTGCTCCCACAGGCTGTGGGAGGCACGCTGGATCGCTGCTCTGCGCAGTGTGTCAACGAGGGGGCGCTGTGGACAGCACTGGCGTGATTCATGCACTGCTACATTCAATGCACTGGCATTCCCTGTGGGGTGCGCTTGCGTGTTGAGCCCTGAGCGAATGACATGATCAGTTTCGTGAGAGCTCTCATACATCTTCCTTGATGTCCCAGAACTTCGTCCTTCTCCACAGTAATTGGTGTTCATTGGTGACCCTGTTTTGATTTCTGCTTTTCACATGGGCCTGGGACTGAACAGAATTGGCTTCACGTGTTCTGAAAAATGACCCCAGCTCAAAATTAAAGTGCTGTTGTATGACAGTCTGAAACTGTATACTTACTTTCTGTTTTGAAATGGGAGATTTATTTATTTGCCAGTGCTGGCTACAGGGCTTAGCTTTTTCTGTGTTGTAGTTCACATCACTCTTCTGGCTTTTGGTTGACAGGGTGGGCTAAGGTGCAGCATTCACACGTCTGTTAATGTAAAAGATTCTTATGTACACTTAAATTGGACATACCGAAGACGTTCCTAGCACTACTTAGCTTCCTTTCTGTCCCTCTTGCTCACTCTTTCTGTACAGTGTCATTTTTGTCCTTGCTAGATTGCCTGTTCTTTTCAAAATTAATAAAGTTTTAAGGTGTTGTGGAAGGCCACGACATGTAGTGTAGATCTGAACAGAGAGAACTGTTAGCGCTGGTGTGAAATTCAGAAGACATCAGAAACGTGTACAGCTTGTGCTTTCAAGGCCCACTCACTGCACTTGCATTTAACCACTTGTTCCCTCCATGAGCTCTTAAGATCCATGTACCTGGTTTCCTCAGCTAAATGCCAAGAAAGTGTTCATACTGACACACTGGTACTTTTTTGAAATAAGTGGATACTTGAAACAACTCAGATCTGTATGAAATATTTTATAGGTGAGATTTACTTTCCACCAATATTATGAATACATTCTCTATAAGGTCTTTTTCAAATAAAGCCTCTTCTATGTAAGTTCCAGGGTTCAGTTCTAGCATTTTTTTGTAAGGAAAGTGAGCCATTCGGCATGTACTGTGTTTGTAGGTGAGACAGGTGAAAGCCAGACAGGTGCAAATAGGTCTTGTAGAGTTGGCGTTCCCTGGGTGCCCTTAACTCCTGGCGTGTGACGGACTGGACAGGGTGCAGAGGCTGTCCGAGGAGAGCCGACTGCCCTGGCCTTCCTGACTCTTGCTGTTACCGTGGGCTTTGCTGCTTTCCAGGTCTCTGACTTAATCAGGGTGCCCTTCCCTATCTGCTTCATTTGAACTCCTGTTAACCTTTCTAAAGACCAACTCAGAAAACTTCTTTCCCAAGGTAGATTTGCAAAACACTTTTGTCTGTGCCTTTTGTGTAAGACCTCTAGATTATGCTGTGACCTGCGTTTCCCTCCTTTCCTTTTGCATTATTTTGCAGTTACTTGCAATATTTTGTCTACTAACTGGTAGGTCCTAGTAGCATCCATTCTTCAATCCCAAAATCTAATATAGTGTGTTTTAAATATATGGAGACTGAAATGCTAGAAAACAAGAGGTTTAAAATAAACTTAAAGGAAAGTGAATGTTTGAGCTAATGTGACTTGCTGAGGTTGTTCTGTTTGTTCTTGCTTCCCAGAGTTTTCATGTATTCTGGGTAATGCAGATTGCCAGCTGTGTCTTCACATCCTGGTTTCCAAGTAGCAGGTTCATGAGCAAGTAGTATCTACATGTCCTGTTGAGATGCAGTGGGTTTTCTGACTCCCTGGGCCTGGCATGCATCCCAGTATCCTCGTTATTTTCTTTTGTCCACTTGAAGCATGCCAGGTTATTTTCACAGGCGAGTAGGCTGAGAGAGTTTCAGGTACGAAGGTGTTAATATCACTGTGAGGTTGCTAGGGCAGACTCTTCTCAGCGTAGGAATTTTATCAGCTACTTAAAAGTTGTATTTGGGTGGGCCGTAATTTGTAGAAATGAAAATGAACGTAGTCACGTTGGCATTTATTTCATGACTAATTCTAAGATGGTGGCCAATGAAGCTCTTCATTTCTCTCGTTCTCAAGGAGTGTTCAGCCTCGGTGTTCCCGTGGATGCGCTCTTCTTTATAGGAAACCAGCTGGTGGCCACAAGTCACACGGGGAAGGTGGGCGTGTGGAACGCCGTCACTCAGCACTGGCAGGTTAGTTTTAACTGCTTCTGTTAAACGAGTAACAGTATTTCTGAAACTTATGCAAATTCTATTTTTTTCTTTGTGGAACTCATACTGTTCCTGGTTTGACTACACAGAACATTGAGTATATTTACTGATTTATTTTTGGATACAAATTGTACCTTTTTAAGGAAATTTGTTACTTTAGAAAATGAATAAATTTTTAAGCTGTGTTTCAGCATTCCTTCATTTTCTTGAAACGTTTTAAGTTCTGTGCTGGGGTGTGAGGGTAGTCTGAGCAAGTTTCATTTATTTAGTAGAACAGACTTACATAATAATACAGCCTGTCCAGAGAAGATGGTAATCTAAAAAAATTAGCTTTTAGGTACTTGAGAATAAGAAGGAGATAAATTACGAAATAGTTAATGTGATTAATTTTTGATTCTGAAGAAAGAATTAAAATTTGAGTAATGGGATAAGTGTGTGAGGTGTTGTGGAAGGCCACAACACCTGGGCTGAATGCAGGGTGCCTTTTACTGTGTAATACACACAGCACCGCATGCCCTTGCAGTGCTTTTGCTCCATAACTGATAAGAGCAAACTGGAGAGAGAGAAACAGGAAGGAGGGAGATCTTTTTCAAATGAATAGGGGAACAAAAGAAGGGAGGAGAGGAGGGAAAGAGGTTAGAAAAACAAAAGGGAAATTTTGAAAATAAAACTTTCTCAAATGGAAAGGAGGCCAAGGGTTGGAAGGAGCAGAGAGGGAGGGGAAAGAGAGGGTGAAGAAAAAAAGAGGAAAAAAATGAAAGATGTATTATGTACCTATACCAGCTCTCCATGATAATTGTAAACATGTATTGCTAATGTGTACTAATAATAATGTAGACTAACACATATGTGTGCATCTTAAAATTATGTGGTGTTTCAAATATTAAATATTAGAAAAGGAAGCGATTAATGCCATCAGGTGTCAGGATCAAAGCTTTTTCTATAAACACTTCAAAGTTTGTCATCTAGGAATGTAGCATGGTAATGCAGGTAGAAACCTCCTGCGAGAAACTGAGAACAAAATGTTCAGATTAGGAGCACTACAGATTTGTGAGAGGAAGTGCAGAGATCTTTCTGGTGTGGAAACCCTGACTTGAGCTCGTCTGCGACGGTTGACGTTCCTGGATGTGGATGTGAGACTGGCACTTTCACAAGAGCAGCACAGAGGAAGTAATTTTGACTGAAAACAAGCTGACTTTCCTTAAATTTTCTCAGACGTAAAAGCAAATGCTGAAAGTTGTCAGGTATAAAACATACAAGTATTTACTTCTTCAAAACTAGACAGAACTGAAATATTAGGTGCTATAAATTTCTAAAGTTATTAAAGAAAAATAAACTGTCAGGATAGATAGAATAAGAAACTGTCAGGATAGATAGAATAAGATTAATTTGAAAATGGGGGAAAGTGAAATACTAGAAATTTAAAGATGAAGAGCAGACTCCATGAGTTAAGTAGAAATACAGCTGAAAGACAGGCTGGGTAACTGGGAGGCTGAGGCAGAGGATTGCAAGTTGGAGCCCAGCACGGACAAGTTAGTGACTTTGTGAGACCCAGTCTCAAGCACAGAGGCTTTTGTCCCAGACCTGGTGAGGAAGAGCCCCTAGATGGCTGTGCGTGGCTTGTGCTGCCAGCTCAGCACTGTCAGCTCTGTGCAGCCTTACGCGCCTCTTTTTTTCTGCTCCCTGCACTAAGGACTGAGCATAGATGGAAGCAGCATGGGGCAGGAGTTACAGCGCTAGTGCTGATCCCCCAGAGAAGCAAGCTAGGACAGGGTTTCCTTGACCAGTCTGGGGAAGCTGTGGGCTGCTGTTAGCCTGCACTGAAAGATGGATGCCGAGGCAGAGGAATCTGGGCTTCCTATCCCCTCTTCCTGCTGTCAAGAGTCTAGCAGTGCTGCAGCTGAGCCTCAACAGCCCACTGGGGTCAGAAGTGGCTGTGGTGTGTGGAGCCGCCACCTCCATTCTCGAGAGCTGCTGACCACTGCTCACCTGCTGTGCAGCGTCCAGCCTTGCTGGAGTGTCTAGTATGGCCCCGGAGAAACTGGGGTGCTGTTTGTGACTGGAGGGTGTGAGCTCTTTTTGGTGTTTAAATTGGAATGCATCTAGATTGTGTATGCTGTTCTGTTTTTTATTTTGCTTTTTTGTGAATTTACTTCCTCCTTTCTTGACCTTGTTGATGTCTTAGTTACTTTCCTTGTCCTTGCCTTGTCCTTGGCTCCCCCTAGGTTAAAGGAGACAAGGCTTTAGCACTCAAGGGCAGAAACAGTGTGGCGGAGGGCCTTGGGGTTGAAGAGGGAATCATCACCGGGTTGCCAGGAAGTGGACAGAGAAGGGAGGGATCTGAGGAAGTGACCCAGCCGCGCCATCCAGTGACAAGACCTCGCCTCCTGCAGTGCCTTAGCTGTGGGCCTCAGAGATGCGCTGCCCTCTCCAAAATGCCACCTGGGGTCCCATGCGAGTTTGGGGTCATTCTTGAACTAAACCAAGCCTCACGTCTTCTCAGAACCATGCCCTGACTTTTGCTCTTCCCCCAGTTTTGAGGGACTCTCCTTTCTCTCTGATTGCACATCCTGTTGTACAGTTGTCGCCTTTGATTTTCCTTTCTCACCCCACATTTACACACTCAGAGGTACACACACACACACACACACACACACACACACACACACACACACACACACACACACACACACACACACACACGTCCTGGGCTTGTCTTGGATGCCGCCTGACACACGAAGGGGGCACGTGCTAAGTGTCATGTGTAGATTTTAGTCTTTCGGATGACACCAGAAATGGCAAACGCTCCACAGTGGTTTTGAATTTTAAATTACTGGAGATCTCTTTGACTTATGTAAACCTTAGTTTCCCACGTTTCATATGTATGCCATCTGTGGTATTTTGTGTGCATCTCTAGCTTGACTGTACAGAAAGAAGATTCATCTTTTTAATCTTTTTTAGAAGAGTCATTTTAACTTAATGTCACAGCCTTTTGTGCTCTGCTTTTTACTAGTGGGACTCATGGTCCTTTGCTTTCTAAGCACATCAGGTGGGAGCTATTATAACTTTGTAACTAGATTAATTTGAAAGAAGTCATCTCAGTACTTGGAAAAACAAATATACATCCTAGAAAAGAGATAAAAGTTTTAGGAGAATAAAAATAGAAAATTTCAAAGAAATTATAGTAAATTGTCAAAGGACAAACTACTGCCTCTATCACCCTCCCACTCCTTGTTCACAAGCTCTGTGTGACTTTGGCTGAGTGTGTTTCTCTCACAAGAAAGAGAAGGGGAGGGGAAGTGTGCACGCGCTGGGTCTCCCTGCCCAAGGGCTGTGACCCAGGGATCACTGCAGTGAGAGGGACAGTCCACAGGAGCAGAAGCATCTTTAAAATCTTTAAGGGAAACTTGGCAGCCCTCGAGAGATCCTCTGTGATCTGTGTGCACACACACACGTGTGATTGAAAGTTCATTTTCTATGGCCCACTAAAGCTGGTATTAGTTCTTTTTATGAGAAGAATCAGAGTTAGAAGGAACTAGAGTACAGCATAGAAATTACAGTTACTTTCTGACATGGCATAATGTAACTGCCCCAGGTTCAAGATGTCGTCCCCATAACAAGTTACGACACTGCGGGCTCCTTCCTCCTGCTGGGCTGTAACAATGGATCCATCTATTACATAGGTAAGCACGTGTATACTCAGAGGCACCTATTGAAGTTGTTGTAAAAATGAAAAAAAAAATTAAACATTTAGTTTAAAATACATGTGTTATTTTAATCCTATTTAAACATTTTTATTTTTTAGATATGCAGAAATTCCCTTTGCGAATGAAGGATAACGATCTTCTTGTAACGGAACTCTATCATGACCCTTCAAATGACGCCATCACAGCTCTGAGCGTTTACCTCACGCCCAAAACAAGTCAGTGCCATGCCAGGCAGGCTAAGTTCTAAGCTCTTGAGAGTGTAGTGTCATGCATCAGTTACCTGGCAGCTGTGAAACTGATCTGGTCCTTTCTGAGAACTGGGGTACTAAGGATTTTACTTCTCTTACAGACCACAGTTAAACTTGACCAGTAGAGAATGTAATTTCAGGTGGGAAATTGGAACTTTCCCTTCTGAATTGTGTTTGTCCACATCCCTGTGGCCTCCTGACTACTGCTGGGCACTTGTCCTGCTCCATGCCACTGTCCGTGCTGCCCGACAGGACATTTAGACATACACTGGTGGTTCAGAGCCGCCCAGCAGTGAGACGTTCAAATGGAGCTCTTAAATATGTTAAGCTATGTTATAGTAATTGAAATAAAAATGCACATTTATTTTCCTTTAAATAATCAATTAGCAACTTTTTATAACCCAAAAAAGAAACTTCTGTTGACTTAGTCTGTACTGGTAAATAAGTTAGTACCTTAGGAATTACTCTGTTTTCTTTTTTTTTTTTTTTTTTTTTTTTTTTTTTTTTAGGTTTTTTGAGACAGGGTCTCGCTTTGTGGTTTAGGCTGGCCCTGAGCTCAGCCTCAAACTCACATCACAATCCTCCTGCCTCTGCCTCCCGAGTGCTGGGATTACAGGCGTGAGCCACCACGCCCGGCACTGGTATGTGGTATTGGTTGCTGCTGGGTGTGACCCAGTATTGTTATGTGGTTACCGGGGAATCGAACCCGGGCCCTTGCGCTTGCAAGCCAGGCGCCGGAACCACTGAGCTAACTCCCCGGCCCTTACTCTGTTTTCTTTCTTTGAGGTGCTGATGCTTGTTAGGCAAGAGCTCTGCCACTGAGCTGTTAGCATTTCTCTTGAGAGCTTGAAACTTAGCAAAGAAGACATTTTCTTTGGAAGTTCAGTGTATATAGCTTCCATTGCCTTTCAGAAGCCATTGTAATAAAATGAACAGACTAGCGCTATGAAGTGTTAAGAAATTTTAAACCTTAGTGTAAGATAATTGAGAAACAAAACCTTCCTGTTATGAAAAGACATAAAGAAATACCATGTAATTATAGACTGCACACTCTCACACAGCAGTACTGTCTGCCAGCAGAGCAGTCATCTTTAGTGTGAGAGGGACGTTCTGCTCTGTGCAGATGCCCTGGATTGAAATTTAAGCTGTTGAGCAGGGCATTGCACGCTGGTTGCTGACACCTCGCCTCCCTTTGGCAGTGTTTTTTATGCCTTCTTGACTTGCTTTGTGCCACAGTGACAAAGATGAGGTGGTGATGGAGACAGAGTAGCCTCTGAAGTTCGAGATAATCACTGTTCCTTTATAGATTTTGCTGGACAGAGGAAAAAGAAGTTTAGGTCTTGGCTTTTGTTTTCTCCAGTATGCCTGAGATGTAGAGACTTTCAGACCTAGTAACGTTTCTTAACAGAGCACTTCTCCGGTGGCTGGAAGACTATTGAAGCATGAAAGTACAGTCACCTATCTGGCTAGATGCTGGATTTGCCATGGTGTGCTCTTTGTCATTTAGTTTGTATATTTTCAGGTGAAGCAGGAAGGACAACCTGTGAAGCTAACTGGTTCTCTGTGTGGGTTTGAAAGTCTAGGTCAACTGAGCTCCATCCTGTGTTTAAATATATGACGGGGTCTGAAAACTCGCGTAAGAAGAGGCCACAGCTGCACCTGACACGATCTGAGAAGGCACAGGGTGGCGGGGCGAGCTGTGGGCGGCGTCCTGGGTGTGATCCTGCCCCTGCCCCTGCCCGAGTGCTGAGACTGCTCGTGGTGCACGATAGGACATGATACGATATGCAGGAGGAAAGGAGGTGGCCCTTCAGACTGCAGTTGCAGGTCGTGGTGCCGTAGGTGCTGTGCTGTTTCAGTGACAGGGTTAGCACGGCAGATTTATGAATTCTTCAGGAACGTAGCAAGTGCTGCTTGTCTCAGGCACTCGGAAAGTGACATAAGATTAGTCTGTCAGTAGGACTAGAAGTACACACGTGAAATAAGTGCAGGCTTAGCGTGTTGTTGCCACGATAGAACTTACTGTGTACAGGAAGAGGGTTGTTAGGAAGATGTACAAAGGAGAGAGTGATTCCATGATGGCCAGAGGAGTCTTCAGATTCCTTTGCTGGATACTCCACTCGGCAGAGCTGGCCCAGCTCCGCCCTCTGTGTCACAGGGAAGCTGTGTGGCAGCGGCGGCTCGCTCTGCACCGTGCCCAGGACCCATGCATTCTGCCTCCCCAGGTGTCAGCGGGAACTGGATCGAGATCGCCTATGGTACGAGCTCGGGAGCAGTGCGCGTGATCGTGCAGCACCCGGAGACGGTCGGGTCGGGTCCACAGCTCTTCCAGACCTTCACGGTTCACCGAAGCCCTGTGACCAAAATCATGCTGTCGGAGAAGCACCTGGTGTCCGGTAAGGAGACGCTGCTGGCGTGAGCAGCCTTGAGCGCCTGGCCCTGTCCTGCACATCGTTTCCTGACCCCACAGCCTGAGAGTGCAAGAGTGGTGCCGTGTGTGAGGGAATCGTGCAGAAAGGGGGCAGGAATTCTAATAGCAGAGGAAATGTTCTGATTATCTTTGAAAGACTTCTGACTTTGCCTGGTTGTAGTATATATACATTTAGAAGATATCCTACCTTTTATTTATCCTACCTTTATTTAATTGTGTCCTTAACGGTTTTATTTCACAATATTTACCACAGCTCTGTTGATAAGGTTTTATAAAGAAAAATTTTTTTTTTTAAGTTTGAACTTTATATAAATCTGGTTGACTATCATAAGGTTTAATGCTAGTTACTGGTCTGGATACTTTAATACTTGATCATCTAAAAATATCAAGATTAGTAGAATAAGATTTTCTGAAGACAACTCTTAGGTTTGCAGTTCCTTATAGTCATAAAGTACAAAACTTCAGATATTAGTAAGGTCCATAAAAATGTGGACCCCACATTTATGGTTTAACAAGTGCCACTTTCTGATGCACTGGATCTTAGAACTTCGTTGTTGGTAATGGATGGTTTCTAAAAGACTGAAAACTGAATCGTACAAATGGGGGTGTCAGTAGAGCTTATTTTCGAGAGCCGTCCTTCTCCTTACATTTAACTCTTCTACGCAGCGGCTCTCACCCAATTTAAAATTTCTGTGAATACCACGTTTGTATGTTAGGCTTGTTCTGGAAGATGCTTCAAGTTTGTCCCGGCACCACTGTCCTTAATCTTCCCTGAAGACTGATGGAGGGAAATGACCTGCCCACGGGTGAATGAGTGGATGTGTTTTATTGACTGTCTAGTTGTTCAGGTATAATTACGCTTCCCACAGGCTCTTTAGGTTTCCATAACGTAATTCTCACCTGAGCGCTCACTTCCTGACTCCAGAGATCCCCACCCCACCCCCCCACCCTGTAGCTGCTCTCCTCTTGCACAGTGGTTGGTAAGGTTTGGCGTGCCTCAGAGTGCTTTGCTGGGCAGTCTCTGCTTTCCCTGGCAATGCGAACACTGATTATCCTCTGTATGTCAGTGACCTGTAAGTTAGCTCTTCACCTTGACCATCCAGAGAGTTGCGAACATGTATGTCCTGTGCCTTTTTTTTTTTTTTAAAGACAGGGTCTTGCTTTTTGTAGTTCAGGCTGGCCCTGAACTCACTGTGTAGCCCAGGCCAGCCTCGAACTCACGGCAATCATCCTGCTTCTGCCTCCCAAGTGCTGGGATTACAGATGTGAGCCATCACGCCCGGCATTATGGTGTGTGGTTACTGGGGATTGAACTCAGGACCTTGCACTTGCCAGGCAGACCCTGGAACCACTGAGCTAAATCCCTGTCCCTGTCCTATGTCTTTATCTCAGATTGTGCTTAGTAAGAATTTGTGTTGAACTCTGGCAAAAGTAGAACTTCTGTTACTGATTGATTCTCAGGCCATCCTAGTGCAGCGTGGCACCATCTACTCACAGATTTAGGCTGGACCTCTAGGAATAGTGCTTGATTCTTCCCTGTCAGCTCTCATGCACATGTGGTCCTCCTACTGTGAATCCTCCTGGCTTTGCAGTGTGGAACACGTGTCCCAGACCTGATCACTTGGGTTGTTGGTGGCCCTCATAGTGCAGCAGAGACCTTGTCTCAAAAAAGAAGTGCAGCAGCTTCTTAGCTTCTACCTTGCCCCTCTGTGGTCCATGCTCCACAGAAGTAGCTCGTAGAAATGCAGTGCAAAGCTGATTCCGTGGATTCCCATTGTACTTAAATTTAAATTTCTGCATCAGTTTCCATGTTCGAGTTCCTGTTTATCTTCCAATTCTCTTTCTAACGTTCCACCTGCTTTTCTCTTGCTCATGTCCCGTTGGTTTTCTGTTTAATGCCTCAGAATTTTTGCACTCATCCTTTTTAGTAGCACTGTGTCACTGAGAGACCCTTGCTTGGCTTCTTTCTTGCCATTCTGGGCCCATTTCAAACACATCCTCACAAGCCATCAGTCTGAACTGTCGGGCTTCTCCCCGGTGGTGCTTCACTCCAGTACTGTCTGCATTTGGTGTGGATGCTGCGTCTGCCTCTTCCAGGGTATCAGGTGCATACCTGCAGCCACTGCTGCTCCCTTCTTAGTCTTGGCATGTGGCATGGTCCCTGGCATGAAAATGATGCTGAGTAAGTGTACGGTGTAAGGCAGTGTGCTCCTGTGAGGGAGTGGGCTGTTCCCTACGGCTGTCTAAAAGACAGTGCTGTGCTCACTTCGGCAGCATGTGCTTAGAGATAGTAGAGTTGCTGTTATTTCTGTGGCTCTAAGGCTGATATAGAGTGAGATGCTAAAGAATTTAGTAAAGTTTACATTTTAACGTGAAACATTTCATGCAGGTTTGAAGTTTAAAGATTATGAAGGAAAAAGTACAGTTTAGCTGGCCATGGAGGTATGTGCCTGTCACCCCAGCCTTGGGAATCTGAGGCAGAAGCATCACTCAAGGCCTGCTGGGCCATGCAGAGAGACCTTATTTCAAAAAGAGGAAAGAAAATATGTACAATGTAACCAAAAATCTGAATTTTACTTATGGTACAGTATTCTGCCACCTAGTGGATATCTGCATAAATACAATCAGTCTTTTCTCTGTTGTGTTCTAATTCATGAAATCAAAACTTTTGGATAATATCTATACTAAAAGTTGTTATAAGTACCCAGTTAAATTAGCCAGCATTATTTAAATTTTTTTCTGCATTCTAGTAGACTTAATAGTGAAATCAGGAAATTATTTCCAGTGATTTAATAGCCTAAACTAAATGTGTCACTTTTATTAGAAGATTGACATTGTTGAGAACTGAGAATTTTTATTATGTAAGAGTAAAGCATGTATACAGGAGTATACATGTTACTGTTTTCCAAATGAAAACTCTTCTAAAGTTTGGCTTAAAGTATGCAATTGATAAAATGGTATTTTACCCCGTAGCAATTGCTCTGTGTACTTAGGCCTTGGATACTCTGTTGACACTGATGAGGTCATGAGTCAGATTTTCTGAAATTGTTGTAGATGACAAAGTAGTTTAAATAAGGTGCCCTAAAAGTACAGTTCTTGGATTAGTGATACCATTTGTGGTGTTTATTTTCAGCAGAGTACGTATTTAGGTAAAAATGGAAATGGGTTAGAATATACCTCACAGAACAGCCAGTTAGGGTTAGGGATTTAACTCGGTGGTTCCAGCACCTGCCCTGCAAGCACAAACCACATACAACAATACTGGCCATGGAGACTCACGCCCAGCAGCAGTCAGCACCACATACCACAGTGCTGGACATGGTGGCTCACGCCTGTAATCGCAGCACACAGGAAGCAGAGGCAGGAGGATTGCTGTGGGTTGAAGGCTGAGCTCAGGGCCAACCTGAACTATAGAGCGAGACTCTATCTCAAAACAAACCAAAACAATCACTTAATAATGTTTTCATGCAAAAAGATTAAAAGTGAATTGTGTTCCTTACTGCAGACCTTCTTACTCCACATAGAAGTGACTCTGAGCTCCAGGCGGCATCTTCGTGTTCCCTAACATAACCGAGAGTGGGCAGTGAGTAGTGTTCCCACAAGGTGCTTGACCACCGATATTTCCATCATTTGTGATAGTGATTTTTAAGGCAGAACCTGCTTGAGTAATATAAGCAGAAACATTTTCTATAACAGGAGAAATAAACCAGGCGACCTTTTACTAGATAGTCTAGCCATAGAACTGGATAAGATTCAATATCTTGTGTCTCACGTATTTCCAAACCTTGTCTATGTATATACCTCACGGACTGTTTTTATAGGAATCCTCTCACTTTTGTTAGCTAGGCACAAATTAAGTGTAACTTTAAGATAAACAGGTCGTTCACCACTTAATACATACTACAACATGTTGAAGGAAGATCACAGTGAAAGCATTAAAGTGTGCTTTGAAAGATGATTTTGGGGGGGATGCCCTTATAATCTGTATTTTCTGTTCTCTGCCCCTCGCAGTCTGTGCGGATAACAATCACGTGCGCACGTGGACAGTCACGCGGTTCAGGGGGATGATCTCCACCCAGCCAGGCTCCACCCCCCTGGCGTCCTTCAAGATCCTGTCTTTAGAGGAGACGGAGAGCCATGGGAGCTACTCCTCCGGAAACGACATCGGTGGGTCAGGTCTCGTGTGAGCAGGTCCAAAAGAGTCTGTCGGTGGCAGTAGACATCCAAAACTGAGTTTTAAATACTGACTTTTCATTTTAATTTTGAAACTTCAGACAGACGTGTGGTGCCTCTGAGTAGTTTTTAGGAATCCAGTTATAGAAGCGTCTCAAGTGAATTTTTCATTGAATTAGTGTTTATTTAAACAGCATCATCCCCAGGTGTGCACTTCTATTGGTAACTAAAGCCATGGAGACTGTTCACACGAGAGATTTCTAACAGGTCTTCTTTGACTTGTAGTCACCTGCTGAACTAGAAGCGAAGCTAGCAAGGGGCTGGTTTGTTTATATAACCAGTCATTCTGATGGCCTTAATCCATTAGGAAACAATGTAGCATGTTTTCATGGGTCCGCTGATTTTACAGTGCACATAGACATGGGCACTCACAAAAGATCCATTCGAAGCTACATATTGCGTGTCACGCTATTTTTATGATAGAAGAAATGCTCAGTGTCATTAGTTCTAACACTTGCTTTGTAATTTTCTACATGACTTTAGAAACTGAGGTTTCTACTTTTCAGCAAATGTGCATTGAGTATTTTTACTCAATAAATTGGAATTCAGAAAGAGAACACTTTGTGGAGGTCTTTGTGTGGACTGACCTGGAAGGATGGGTAGGTGCTTGCCGTGTATGGGAGGTTCTGAGTTTGAGACCTTCTTGGCAAAGAAGTTGAGCACGTGGGAAGGCTAGAGACCATCAGAGCCTGGCTACTTCACAATGGCAGGAGCCAGTGCTGGGAGAGGGTCCATGGTGAGACCTGGAGGACAGGAGGCCAGATGACGGGAACCTCTCTCCACCATACCGCAGACTGAAGTTTTATCTAACAAGTAGTGACAGCTTCTGAAGAATTAAGAGTGTTCATGTTTGTGTCCTGGAGAACGACCTTGCCTGGACGTTGTGCTACACGTCATGAGTGTGGAAGAAGCTGCTGCCAGCCCTGTGAGTAGATGAGTGTTTTGAGCTTAAAAAGGACCTGAAGAATCCAGCCAGTAACTTCAGAGCCCACTGAAATGAAAGGAGCACAGAGATTTTTTTCTTTTCTCTTTATAATTTTGTTAAGAAGAAAAATACCTTAAGAGATTGACAGCTAGGTCAGTGGTATACAATAAGGAATGCTGTGTAAAATTATAATAGATAATGGAGTAATAGATACTAGAAATGACCATCAAAGATGAAGCAATGGAATTAGAAGACAAGAACTTTAGCCTTCCTATCTGTGATCTCTACTCACTTCTCCCATTGAAGTAGGAAAGACTGAGGCTATTTTGTGTTCCAAGGAAAGGAGCTATTTCGGGGAGAGTTGGGACAAACTAACCTGGAGGACGTGGGCAGCTGGTGAAGGTCTGCTGCACCTTTTCATAGATAATATCAGGAAGCTTCCAGAATTAGTCGATATTATTTTAGCTAATGAGCATGATAAAAGATACTAAAATTTTACGGTTTGAAATTTTTCATTAAATGGTTTTTATATTGTTGTGCAGAATCTTTCTAAAGTAGACCACTGGGCTGGGGATTTAGCTCAGTGGTTCCAGCACCTGCCTCACAAAGTGCTAGGTCACAAGTTCAATCCCTGGTACTAAAAAAATTTAAAAAGTCCAGGGCAGTACAGTGAAAATAGTTGAATATTTATTTTTCAGATTGAAAAATACCTTGAGTTGCAAGGTGTGTAACTCAATACAGTAGAGCATCCCTGTTCCAAAAATCCGAATCCTAAATATTCCAACATCCAAAACTTTTCAGCCTCAAGAAGCAAACCAAAAAATTCTATATTATGACATTTTATTTTACATCCAAAATTATTTTAAAATATATTTATAAAATTGCCTTCAGTCCGAGCATATAAGGTGTATGTGAACCATAAGTTTTGTGTTTAAACTTGGGTACCTATTGAAGATACCTCATTTTATATATTCAGATTTCCAAAATCCAATGTCTGGGAACATTTTCTAGTCCCAGGCATTATGGTTAAGAAATACTAAGCCTATGTGGAATTTTTTTGTACGTTTGGTCTTTGAATATTGGCTGTTTCCTCTTTTGGTTTAGTCACTATTTTCTATGAAATTATTTTCTTTAAATTTTCATTTTCAGAAAAAAAAACATTGAAGGAGCAAATGTCAGTGGAGGCTTCTGATTAATTCCAACTAATGTTGGAATTACACTCTATTTTGAGTGTAATTTAACTTGCTGTTGACATTCAAAAATGAATGTGTGAAGTGACTTATTCCTCCCCTTTTGGGTGCTAGAGCTCAGCCCTAAGGCTTCAGGCATGCAGCTTCTGCACTCTACTGTTGACTTATACTTGAGCTCCCTTTTAAGTTATAAGAACCACATCCTTAAAGGCAGTAAATATGTTCCCTGGTCTCCTAGTACTGTTAACCTGAAGCCCTAGCTTGCCTTTAGCTTGCACAGCCTATGAATAAATTTAATTTTGAAACACGTGTTTATTCTTTTTTTTTTTTTTTTAAGTGCAAGTGGAAGTGATGAACATAAAAAGCTCCTAGCGTTGTTGCAGTGAAACACTGGTAGATTTGAAAAACTCTCTGCAAAGGCAGTATTGTTACTCTTGTAAAATGAAATAAATTGTAATTATTTTATTTGGATTTTTTTCCTTTCCTGACCAAGGTCCTTTTGGAGAACGAGATGACCAGCAGGTGTTTATTCAGAAAGTTGTTCCCATCACTAACAAACTATTCGTGCGACTCTCATCTACTGGGAAGAGGTGATACCATACTGTTAAGATGATTATGTTCAGAACTTGTCTTGTCTTATAAAGCCTTGTGCCCCGGTTTGTTACACTGATAAAAGAGAGAACTAAGAACAAATCGAGGGAAATCTATTCATTAGCTCTTACCGTAAGCCAAAATTAAAATAGCTGTGGTCCTTATTCTCTGGAATTTAACATTTCCACTGGTGCTTTGGTTAGCGACAACTAGCATTATGGTAGAACAAGAACATGGCAAACTCCAGACATAACATTTATCAGTTTCATAAAAACATTCAGTGATAGAAAAGCCTAGAATTTAAATATTTTTAAACCCATCACATACAAATATGTATATGTTATGTACATCTCAAAGTATACTATAGATGTTCTTACCATCAGTGTCCCCTTTAAGAATAGAAATAATAAAATAATTAAATCTTGAGGCCAGGAATTTAGCTTAGTGGTTCCAGCACCTGCCTGGCAAGTGCAAAGTCCCAAGTTTGATCCCTGGCAAACCACATACCAAAGGACAGGCGTGACTCTCTCTTGTAATCCCAGCTCTTGGGACTCAGAGGCAGGAGGATTGCTGTGAGTTCAAGGCTGAGCTGGGCTACATAGTGAGTGCAGGGCCAGCCTGAACTACAAAGTGAGACCCTTTATTGTCTCAAAGCAATAAAAAAATAAATCTTACTGTAATTTGTATAATCTTGACACAGCTTTTAAATACTCATGTTTCAGTTCATTTTTCTTTTTGCCGTTTTCCCCTTCCACCAGCTTTAATACAGAAGGAAGTTGTCCTTTTCTAGGATTCTAGAACCCTGCTTTTTATGTTCATCTCAGACTTGTACATTGTGTATGCTGCCCCATTGCTTCTATGACAGGGATTGTTGCTGTTCTAGTTTTGCCTTTAGAATTGATCTGTTTAAGAGTTGAAATGAAGGACACAGTGAATTTATGACAGATAAACAATTCTATTTCTGGTACCTTCTGGATATTGGTCATGTAAATTTGTTTCATTTAGCTTTGGTTTCTTTTTTATTTTTTTTGTTTGAGAACAAGGTCTCACTTGGTAGTTCAGGCTGGCTCTGAACTTACTGTATATCTCAGGCTGGCCTCGAACTTGAAACAATCCTCCTGCCTTTGCCTCTTGAGTGCTGGCTTTACAAGTGTGCACCACCTTGCCTGGCCCTCAGCTCTGTTTTGTTTATAAAATAAGACTCAGTTTCTTTATAAAATAAGAGTCAACTATTTTGATATTGGATAAAATGAGTTTAAAACATACATAAGACCATAGTTTAAGACTATAAGAGGTATTTAGTAAAAGTTTCCCCTTCCTTCTGAAATTTCCCTTCTTTTGTAGTTATTTGTAGTATCAGATTGAGCTTTAATGTTTCTCTTCAAAAAGTTTTTTTGCTGCTAAATTTGCAGTGAAAAAGGAAAATTCCTATTTGTAGTCATTAAGCAAGTTACTGATTTTGTTTTGATGCTATTGATATTCTTAAAATTTCTTTCTTCAGCATGTCCCTTATTACATAGTATTTTATTATGTAAACTCCTTAAAAGATGCTGTTTCCTTCCTGTCAGAGTTTATTGCGTGTATTCATTATCAGCTGATAAGTAAATTAATTGTAGAAAATGAGTTTTATGTACCTAAATCATCTTTTTGGTAGTTTGCTTGCTTTATTTATTTTGGAAGAAAATATAAGCCTGTAATATAGTTAGAAACCAAATTGTTACCTCACAAAATGTTATAAAATCCTGTGATTGAGTGTTTGGTGTCTATTCAGCAAGGAACATGTCAAATATTTATTAAAATTGGTATCATAACATCCTCCAACAATGCAGGATCTCATTCGTGTACAATTGTAATATCCCACTCTTATTTCAGAGAGTAGCAGTATATTATAATCAACTAGTTTCTGCATGAAGAAACCAGTCTTATCATTTTTACGTTTCTGATTGCTGAGGGAAGACCATAGTTATAAAAATAAATAGAAGTGACTGTGTAGCAGTGAATGAAAATCATTCTCTCCGAAGCGATTGTGAACCAGAGCTTAGTGTTTTAATTCAGGCTCTTAACAGAAGGGAGGGAAGGAAGGGGGTTTTATTGTAGGGAAGCAGGAAAAAAATACAGAGAAATTTAAAGGCGTAATTCTTAGTGATCTGTTTCGAAGGGGAGATAAAGAGCAAAAGCAATGTGTAAATGCTGGGTTATCTTAAAACAGGGATCTATTTTAATTATTAATGCATTTACAAATGTTAATCAGCAGTAAATGTTATTCACTGCATTCACAGTGAGAAAAATTACCCTGATGAAGAGAAACATTTGACAAGCTAAAGTCGTGATTCTTAAAAATCCTAGAAAAATAGAGACGACCTTGACCTAGTAACCTGTGGAAACAGTTGTTTGAACCTTGCACCCAGTGAAGTGCTGAAAGCCTGGGCCTGGCGCGCTGTGCGTGTTCTCCCTCGGCGCTCACCTTGCCCAGCCACCCTCAACTGAGCTCCACGTTCTACATGGTAACATCAGGACGTGGCTTGTCCTTACACAGGGTGCTGTTTCTTCTCTACCCCAGATCCTCCCTGAGACCCATTCTTCTTTGTTATTTTTTAAAATCAGCTCCCTCAGTTTTGCTTTGAAGGAGGCTGTGATAAATAATTCACAGGTGTCCATTTCAGCCAACTCATATATGCCTTGGGAAAATGACTGTGTCACATTATTCCTGGTGTCTTTCCCTGCAGGATAGATACGCTGGGCAAGGTAGCACTATTGGTAATTCCAACTACTCTGGAGGCTGAGGCAGAAGGATTGCGAGTTGAGCACCAGCCTGCCTCAAAAGAAAACTTAAAGAGGGAACAGAGTCAGGTGGTACAGTGCGTGTCCAGGATGGACGAGGCCCCTCCTAGGACCCCACACCAAAGGACATGCTTTTCTCTTCAGGTCTTTTTAGAAGTCTGTTTCAGAAATCAGCGAAATAGCTGTAAAAGTGCTTCCATAAAGGGAATTATCCTAAGAGAGGATACAGTGTAGACCACCTCCGTAGGGTCATGGTTTTCCCCATTTTCGTATTTTTTACCGGTGCACGGATTTAAGGACCTGTTCAGGCTTTCATTTAGCCTGATTTCTGTTTACTGTGTTTTTCTTTCTGCCTCTTTTTAACAAGCTCCTTTTAGAGAATTCATTCTCAGCCAGGCTCTTCTTGCTTTTCTAACTTACAGTATTTGCTTTAGTTCAGTTAGTGCGTCATTACGGAAGAATTTTCTCTAGATTGAAAATAACTCAATTTGAATTTTATTCCGACTGCTTTTGCTTGAGGCCTTTGAGTCTGCTTCAGCTGGGCACTGGGCTGTGACTATGGATGGGATGTGAGTAGTTTCTCTCTTCCGTGGTGACACCAGCTGCTTCCTGTTGCAGGATCTGTGAGATCCAGGCTGTGGACTGCACGACCATCTCCTCCTTCACCGTGCGCGAGTGCGAGGGCTCCAGCCGGATGGGCTCCCGGCCGCGGCGCTACCTGTTCACGGGCCACACCAACGGCAGCATCCAGATGTGGGACCTGACCACGGCCATGGACATGGTGCACAAGAGCGAGGACAAGGGTAGGCCCTGCCCGCGGGGGTGTGGTCCTGGCGGGCTGCTGGCCAGGCGGTCACCTGAGGCCTTGCTTTCCACAGATGCAGGCGGCCCGACGGAGGAGGAGCTGCTTAGGCTGCTGGACCAGTGCGACCTGAGCACGTCGCGCTGCGCCACCCCGAACATCAGCCCGGCCACCTCCGTGGTTCAGCATAGCCGCCTGCGGGAGTCCAGTTCCAGGTGGGTCCGGGGGGGCTGGCGATGGGAAATGGATGCAGTTGTTCTAAAGGCTCCGTTTCTCAAAGTGTGATTCATACTTCGTGTTGACACTTAAAGGGTTTGAAATTTGAGTAAATCTCTCACCTGAATGCATCTGTCTCTTTCCATAGAAAGCATTTTGCCTTCTCTTCCCGGTGTGGGGTGCTGGGATTGGACCCAGAGCCTCTGTACACACGCACGTGTGAGGTCACATCTCTCATTGAGCCGCACCCGGGCCCCTTTTTGCCTGTAACTTACGAAGTGACTCATTCCTAGTGTGAGTGCCTAGTGTATGATGGTGGCACGTGGCTATGATCCACGCCGGTAGCGTGAGGAGTGTGTGTGGCCTCAGTCTTGCTCACAGGTGACCATACTGACAGGTCAGCGCTCTGCGCTTCGGTTCACTGAGCTAATGTGCTTGTCATGATGGTGACAACAGTTTCAAAATCTGAAGAAACATCTGAGTTATGTTGACTCCTTATTAGGTTTAAAGAATTTTTTTGCATCTTTTTTCAGCTATTCAGAAACTTTGATTAAATATGCCTGCCTGTATGATATTACATGCATTAACAATTTTATATACATAATGTGGACTATTTGACAAGTACATTTTTATATAAGGAAATATAAATATACTTTATATAATGTGTTTTATTGGTAGTTTAATTAATGAGATATGTTCCTGGGAACCATAGTGGTAAAGTCTGAACTGTCACTTTTAAAAATTGTATCTCTGACCTGAGGATTTAGCTCAGTGGTTCCGGCACCTACCTCACACACACAAAGTCCTGAGTTTGATCCCGGATACAAAAAAAATTTTTAAATTAAAAATAAAATCAAAACTGTATTTCAGCCTTCAGCTTCAGTACCACGAAACCATCCACGAAGCAGCTACTTATGGTTCCATGCGGCCCTACAGAGAGAGTCCTTTGTTAGCAAGGGCCAGGAGGACTGAGAGCTTCCACAGTTACAGGGACTTTCAGACTATTAACTTCAACAGAAGCGTAGAAAGAGCTGTGCCGGAAAACGGTAACCTGGGTCCAATACAGGCCGAAGTGAAGGGGGCCACAGGAGAGTGTAGCGTGTCGGAGAGGAAGTCTCCTGGGACCGAATCCAAGAGTCTGAGAGAACCAGAGAGTGGTTTGGAAGTACAGAAAGCAGCAGAGGGCTTTTCAGAGGCCAAGAAACGGTCAGTAGAAGAAGAAAATGAAAATAAAATGGAATTGAAGAAGAAAGGAGGGTTTGAAGGGGGAGGGTTCCTTGGAAGGAAGAAAGTTCCCCATCTGGCCTCCTCGCCGAGCACTTCCGACGGAGGCCCCGACTCTCCTGGCACCGCCTCCCCGTCTCCGACGAAGACCGTGCCGTCTCCTCGGCATAAAAAGAGCGATTCTTCCGGTCAGGAGTACAGCTTGTGAACAGCCACCAACAGGAATGGTGGTTTGTTAACTTTAGATGAGAATTAAGTTTTCCTGGATCTCAGTACATTGGTCTTTACACTAAGACTCTACAAGATAAAATTGAACTTCAGCTATTATCTTTTTCATAGAACTACAGGGCATAAGGAGCTACAGTAATCATATCTCTTTTGACATCTTGGAAATTTTTTAGTTTACAAGCATATGTAACAGACCATTTGCAAAGCAGAGCTCCCTTTTAACATTTGGCGGCTGTGGGCCGGCTTTGCTCACAGGCGTGCGCACGAGGGCCCTCGTGGGAAGCTGCAGCCCGCACATCTGGTCTTGGTCATGCCTGCCCGTTTTGGTTTGCAGTCTTATGTAAGTGAATCACGTGATTGTCCTTGGAACTTGGTTTCCCAGCCTTCGTGAGTGCAGTGTGTTTACCAGATGTTTGATGAGGTGCTATGTTTGTGAAAAAGTACCATGTAACTCTAAAACACTATTGGTATTAAGTGCCAGATTCCACTGTGTAGCAAGACTTACGGTTGTTTTAATTTGTGGGTTGTTTCCTGATTTTCATTGTCAGCAGTTCCTAAATCTTAGCATGCATCACCAATATCCAGTGCCAGAAGTCTGTGTGAATTTTTTCAAATTGGAGCAATTGTCTGCATTTGGAGATGACACAAAAAATAATAATCAGGATAACGCTGTGAGTCCGCATGAGGAAAGCTCTCCCAGTTGCTGATTCACCTTATTGTAGGAGTCACTGTACTTATTTCAGGGTTAGTAACCAAGCTAATTAAACGTGACCGTCTTACTGCGCTTACAGAAGTGGAGTTGTGGAGTTTTGGCTTTTGCTGGTTGGTGTAAAATTCTTCTTTTGAATATACTTTGAATTGTAAGAGCAAAAGAAATAATGTTTTGTACATTATTTCTTTATTTAATTGGAGTGAATTTCATGTTTCAACAAAGAAAGTGTAAATTTAAACCATTAAGCATTTATTGTTGAATAATGTATATATTTCCATTCCAAGAAATATAAAGGAGTGAAGTTGAAATCTTTAAAGTTTACTATATTGCCAGTGATTTCACAAAAAAATTCTCTTGTATTTATTTATCAACATAAATAAAAATGATTAAGACAGTGTATCTGTTGAGTAATTATTTGACTCTCTTGCTTCCTATAATAAATTTAATATATGCAAAGATTGTTAGATCACCATTGAGGAAAATATGCAACTGTAAAATCAAAAGTCAATAAGATTGTAATACACTTTTTCTGTATCATAATTGTGTGAAACTTAGAATAAAAGACTGTCAAAAAAAAAACGGCAAGGGCTATTACATAATAAAGTTCCATAGAGAACCATGTATTATACTGAAATTACTACATATTAGACTGAAAATAAAGTCTTGGAGGAGATTGAAGCTCAGTGTTACTGATAGAAATGAGTCTACTCTAGAACCTTGTAAACTCAAGTGGATTATTCCCATGTGCCCAATGTTTTTCCTTTAGTGCATTAATATACTTTGTATGATTGATGAGAAGTGAAAATAATTATTCTTGTGACAAAAAGCTTCTCAATTTATTTGCACTTAATTTCAGAGTACCATTTATCATAGCTATGAGGTAAGTTTTATTTTCATTTTCTGGATGGGATCACTGCCACCCAGATGGGATAAAAAGTTTATCCAACTGCTGGACAGGCATTCGAGGCCATACCTTCCTACGCAAAGAGCCTGTGCCTTGGCTTCTGGCCTTTGCGTCTGGGCTCACAACTTCCCCTTACCCAGCGTCTGGTGCAGTTGCCCGGGCCCACTCTAGTCTTGGTGGATTTGCACCTCTTGGGTGTCACTCAGATTTTGAAACAAGTAGCATTTTGAAAGAAGGTGATTCTAAGGTACATTGAATAGGAAGGATCCGGAAAATCCTGTTCTCTAAATGGGTCTGCGTTTGACGTGTCATTATGTATAACAAGATTGTCAGTGTTTTTTCACAAACATACTAAACTTGATTCACATTTAAAATATTAAGCAAACCATCTTTAGTTTGATTTATGTAATATTTGTGCATTGGAAATCAACTGCTCTTCATGACAGTTAAGGTTTTTATTACTGAATTATTGCATCTGGCCTTTATCTTCAAGTTGTTGAATTATTTTTATGTGGATGTTAACAGTTTTATGTCAGTATGAGGTACATAACAAATTCATGTGAAGTTCTCAATTTAGTGGAAATTCCAGTAGATCATGTGCAAAGATGCAGTTCTTAGCAGACCTTATAAAACTATGACTGTGTGTTCTGTTGGCAGACGGATAACAAGACATGGTGGTTTTCAGATTGAGCCAAGAATGTGGTTTATACAGATGACATGAGTCAGGAGGTTTACAATGGATTGGAGAGTCCTGGAGAACTGCTTGTGTGTGCTGTGTAAGAGATAAGTGGTGGCCAGCAAACAGCACCTGTGCCTAGCATGTTGCTCCTGGACATGGAGGTGCTGTGTATGACAGCTCTCAACACTGGGTATGCCGGAAAGTTCGGAAGTGTGTACAGAAGGCTTCAGCCCCAGCCCCACTGGCTCAGAATCTTGGGGACCGGTCTACAAGTTTATGCAACAGAAGCTTGGTACACAGTACCAGTTAAGAGTAGTGGACAAAACTGGGGTTTTCCAGAACAAATTCAGGTAAGGTTAGGTGTTATTGCAAAGGGCAGTGTTCTGAGTGGAGGCCATACGGGTGTCTG
This sequence comes from Petromus typicus, assembly GCA_004026965.1. Lineage (NCBI taxonomy): Eukaryota > Metazoa > Chordata > Mammalia > Rodentia > Petromuridae > Petromus > Petromus typicus. Next base: position 54,889 of record PVIR01004010.1, read on the forward strand.
CCTGTCCTGAGCTGTGGGGTCACAGTGTGATTCAGGTAACTGAATTCGAAACTGTTTGATTGGGTCATGAAGTGGAGAATAATTTAAGGTAAATCTCCTGCAGTTCTCTAACTGTTGTGGTCTTTTAAAATTTTACAGCTATGCTTTTAAAAATACGCCCTTGTAATGGTGTGTAACTTTTCAGGAATAAAGTTGAGCTCTATCATCTGAATCCACCTGTTACTCTATTGGTGGCCATATAGCCGTGGAGGAGGATGCAGGGTTTTGCTGGGATAGGCCCCTTCCTGGTAAGTAACCCAGACAGCTTGTGTAGTTCTGCCACACCCTGGGTTAGGACTCATTTAAACAGCCAGTTGGCCAGTCAGTCAGCAAAAGGGAAGAAAAACCAGTAAGCCAGCTGGTCCTGTGTTTCCATTTCAGAAAGCACAAACTTTTGGCAAGAAAACAATCTCCTAACTCGCACAGCTACCGCCAAACATGACAGTTATTTCTAGTCTTTCTGTTTATAGGATTTGTCACAAGGGGGTGGATCTGTTCAATGGTGGTCTGCTTTTGACCCTTGGGATTGGCAGTTTTGTCTGGAAATGGCTGGGGGAGAGGCTGGTCCCCATATGTTTTGAAGATGTCTTGGTACCCGCAGCGTCCGCAGGCTTTGACTCAGACCATGGGGTTGATTCATAGTTTTCAGGCAGGTTGAGTACTGCAGCTTCCTTTAATTTGTAAGTGTTTGCCAGCTTAGCTCTGCAGAAATCCACCTGCCTTTAGACGTAGATTCAGTTTCATCAGAAATGTCTGCGACACAGATACTCAAAAGAATATCTTGCAGTTGTTTAAACCTTTAAGGGTGAACAAACGAGAGGTTTTCTTACACGGTTTTCCGGGAAGAATAAATATGTTTAATTTTATGCTGATAACTCAACATTTTCTCCCCTTGCTGTGGGACTTCCACCAATGGCTATAATTGCACAGAGCAGATAGAAGAGATTTTTAAACTATAGAACGTGGTGGCTTAACATCCATTCCTACTGATTCTAGGACTAAAGTGATGACTTCTCTGAAATGAAAAGGTAAGATTGTAAATAATAGGTATGCACGTGTATTGATAGTTTTGCCCTTAGATATAAATGTGTTAACAGCATAATTTTTCTCTTTAAATTCCACAAAGGCTAATTAAATATAGCAAGTAGCACACTGGCTTCTGTGTGAAATGGGCTAAGTTGAAGATGTATTTCTGATACTTGGTGAATCTAATGAAAATGTTGATGTTTCAAAACTGTAAAATATATGAAAAGCCTCAGTTCAAGTTTTGTCTTTAAAAATGTATAAATGAGCAGTTTACTCGATTTCTGACTAGTCTATAATGGGAAGAACTGAAACATTTCTGGGTAAGTTGTGGTGCTCTGTCAGAGGCTGGCTCAGTATTTACCACTCAGAATGTAACATTCTATATTCTTTGGCCATGTGTGTATCTGCAGTGCAGTGTTTGATCTTTTCTGCTTCCCATGGCCTGAAGTTGGAATTTTATGTTGCAGCTATAATCATTGCAGTCACCATTTGTTACAGGATTTTGTCAACCTTGTCAGAAAGGCAGATGGAAAGTAGCAGCAGTGGCACCTTGGGAGAGTCACTTGGTTTGAAAGCGGCAACTTCTTTTTGTAACAACTGAGGGCAGTCTTAAAATAACCACTGGGAAATGGCATGCTTCATCTTCCACAGAATAAACAGCAGAGCATGTGTTTTCATACGGTTACTATCCCTCCTTTTAGACAGAAAAATAGCACTTCCTACATTAAGTTCCTAGAAGTTTTAAAACAACCCTGATCTCTAGGTGTCAGGGACTAACAGTGGTCCTTCAGCATTAGGTGCTTCCTAATGCTGGATGGTCGCCCAGGCTCGTGGAGTGCCCAGCCACGCCTCAAGCTCATAGCACGCACGTCCCGTCCTTCACAGGTGGGTATCGGTGAACGTCGTGTGCTCCTTGCTCACCGAGCTGAAACCCTTGATCACATTCATCAGGTCTTCTTCGTCCACATACTGAAAAACATGGATAACTCTGTTTACTATAAAAAATACTGAGGTGTTTGCTATAAAAAATACTGAGGATGTATTTGCTAAAGACTTGACACTGGGTTCGGTGCCAAGGCATAGTTTGAGAGACAGCCTTTTCTTAAAATATGAAAGGATCACATCACATGCAAGTGTTAACTAATCCAAAATGTATGTGCTAAGTATGCATCATTTTTCTCATCTTTAAAGTGGGGAGTTTAGGTAAATGTATAGTTTTATAAAAAGATGTAATTCGGGGAGTAAGAATGCAGGCTGTTGTGCTCTGTTGCTTCCTACTCATACTGTGATTTTCACTGTGGAGCAGAATCAGTAATGTTCATATTACCTGATGATGGATTTTGTCATGTATCAAGACCTTCAGAACTCTTCACCGAATCCCTTTGCCCACTGCACGTGATGACTACTGTAAAAACCAGGGAAAGTGGCCTGGTGGTACCATTAGGACAATGGAGCTCTGTAGTCAGATGTTCTTAGGATTCTGACCTCACACGGAGATTACTTCCAAGTCGTATGTCCTTGGGTAAGTCCCTAATCTCCCTAAAACCTCTGTTCCTCCTCTAGAGCTGAGTAGTACTAGTCGGAAGTGACCTAGTCTTTATGAAGATTAAGTGAGATCATTCATCTAAGCTTGCAGTGTATTAGGTTCAGCATGTCAAAACTGCCATTTTGCATGTTAAACATAATCCACTAATTATTCCTGTCAACTTAATATAATTATCCCTGCCATTTAAAAACTTGAAATGTGAAATGGAATAATGGAATTGAATAGCTGTAACCAAAAGCAAAATCGACTCTAGTGCATGAAGTGAGAACTGGAAAGAGAAAGGTAAAGAGCCCTCGAGCAGAGGCAGAGAGTTTAGAGAAATGGGCATGAGTGATTGTGCCACGGGGGGACAGACACCAGGGAGTCAGTTCCTAGTTGTCGCTCTGTTATCTGACTGCACTAGTGGAAGACAGCCCGGCAGATGTCCAGGCAGGTCCCGTGATGGAACGCGACGCTCAGTTAGCCAGTGCCAGGGTTTTAGTCATCATGGCCCATGTGGGCTTGTGACAGACACGAGAGCACGGGAGGCCACCTTTGCGAGAGGCAGTGGTTTGTGCCACTGGATGAACTTGTGAAAGAGATCTCATCTTGATGATGGGGTGAGGGGCCGTGAGCTGTGAAGTCAGGAGGCCTCAGAAGATGGGAAGAGGAGCAGCAGCCCTGCCTGCTCCTCACTCCAGCCAGTCAGACACGTTTTGAACTGCAGCCTTTCAGAACAGTGAAATAAATTGGTGTTAAGCCGCAGATGAGTGGTAATTCGTAGTAGCGCCAGTAGGCGGCAGTATTTTTTGTTTGTTTGGTGCTGGAAATTGAGCCCAGGGCCTTGCAGTGGTCAGTCAGTGGTCTCCCACTGAACCACCTCCCTGCCCCACTTGTAAACCTGGAAAAGAGGCTGCTTATGGCAGATCTGGCACTAAAAGTACCAGTACCATCAGAGGACTTATTCCCACTCTTGTCTACTAAAGAAACTTCCCCCAAATCTGAGTCACCCTAGTATGTAGGTTAAACCATATTCTCCCAGGAATGACAGTATTTAATGAGAAAACGTGAGATGTAAGTATTTTGGAACTGAGCTAATCATTAATCTTAAAGTACAAGATTGAAGACTGGCAACCAATTAAAAGCACAAAGACTAGAACACTAGGCAGTGGGTAAGAAGATTCTGTTGAATAACAAATATGTTTTGTTTTAGGGCCAGCACAACCTAAGTTTTGGTCTTCATTTAGTTGTTTGTGGAGAAAGATGACATGGGTTTTCCATTTTTTTAGTGTTAATCTTACCTCCTATAAAGAGCAGATGGAAACTCAGCCTTTGTTTTAGCCTGTAAGGCACAGAATTGTATGGCATGGGTGTCTAGAAATACTGCATAATATTGTTTTCAAGAAACTAGAGTTACCTGCACTGTAACAGTACCTTCGGAACCATTTCAGGTATTTCGCTCAGCCTTAACTATTTTAGTCTATATATCTACGGCTATATATCTAGGACAAACTCATATTTGTTTTTATTTTTCATTTTCATTTCCCTCTGCTCGAGGGCTCTTTACCTTTCTCTTTTCTTACTACTAAGAAATAGTACACAAAATTTTGTGATTTTTAATAAACAGATAATTTTTAATAAAATTATTTTTGAAATTCAAAAATAAGTTCATAATGACATACCCAGCCTGATTTTCTGAGATTTTTAATTGAAGAGGCACCATTTTAATCTATTGAAAAGATTTTTCTCCTCTGACAGTACATCCACAAGGAAAAGATGATGTTACAAGTGCTTGTACATCATACTTTGGTTTGGGCCAGTTCCAGGATTTCCAGGCTATTTGCCTCCTTATTTTCATGTATTTTCCCTTAGAACTATTAACACATCAGTTAATAGTGGTAAGATAAAGAAAGTTCACTGGGATATTTTTGTGTGTGTGTACAGTGGCCACCGATCATGCCCTCCATACTAGTAAGTTCTCATTGGTTCATTCCGCCTCTACCTTCAGATTCTTTTATTTACTTTTTGTTTTTTGAAGTTTCCATACAGAAAATATTCAATACTTGTCTTTGTGTCTCGCTTATTTTGCTTAACATAATGTCCTACAGTCAAAGCCATTTTTGCTGCAACTAATAGGCTCATTCTTAATGGTAAGTCACCCTCCGTTGTGTATGTAAGCCACATTTTATTTAGCCCTTTACCCACTGGCAGGCTGATCAGGGTCTTAGCTTTTGTGAATAGTGCTGCGATACATACAGATGCACAAATATCTCTTCTGTCTGCTGTGTCACCCAGGGAAGAAAACTGGGTCATTCAGTAGTTATATTTTTGGTCCTTTTTTAAATTTTTTTCTTTTTAAGGATATTCCATATTTCCCATAGTGACTGAACTGCTTGATATTTCCATCAACAGTGTATAAGGGTTTCTTTTCCTCCAGTCTTTACCAACATGTGTTGTTTTTTCATAGTAGCACTTCTAGGTAGGTAGATGTATCTCGCTTGGGTTTTTGATTTGTGTTTCCTTTACAGGTAATGATGTTAAATGTTCTAAATGTTTATTGGCCATTAGTATTTCTCCTTCTGAGAAGTGTCTTCAAATCATTTGCCCATTTTAAATTAATTTCTAGTTTAACTAATTTTCTTAATTTCTAGTTTCTTTCCCTTGTAATCAGAAAAGATAAGTGATACAACTTGAGTTTTTTTGAATTGGTTAAGACTTGTTTTGTGGTCTTATGATAATAGAGGTAGGTAGAAATATTCTAGGCAGTTGGGGGTAGGTCTTCAAGAGGACACGGGTGAATCACATCACGATTGCAACTGGAGACACATGTGTAGGAGACCAGGCCTCACACCTGTATGCTTCCTCAGAGGATAAACACCAGGCCTAATGAAGTTCAGATGACATCAGTGGGTCACTGTGACCTTTGAACCCACTACTTCCTAGAAGCGTTTTTCCCTGCATACTTGTTACGTGACTTGAGACCTGACCAGTACACTTAAGTGACTCTGCTTGTCACCTTACTGGTTGATCATGGCTTTAACCTACAATGCACCCACGTGGGTTTTACTCCATGGAACTGTATGAAGGAGGTCCCCGGGACACCTCTACAGGGCCCCTCATACCTCTCAGAAACTATCCTATCAGTAAATATCTTCCTACTCTTAATCTCCATTATTTCTTGAATTCACTCTTCACTGTTTAGAGAATAACAGCTTACCATATCAGACATCTAATAAATTGGGGGGTACAACATTTCATCTTGGGTATTATTTCCTGTATCAACCTAATATGTGGATTATTTTAAAGGAAGTTCCATGCCTTGATAAAAAGATTGTGTATTCTTCAGCTGTTGGATGGCATTTCAACAAATGTCTGTTGAGTCCATTTGGCCTCCAGTATAGCTTAATTGTTGTTTGTTGTTGATATTTTATCTGTTTTTCTACTATTTGATGAGAGTGGAGTGTAAAAATCTGCAACTGATAGAAATGTTTTGCCAAATAGGTGTTCCATTACTAGCTGTTAGCTGTATATAAATTTATAGTCATTGTATGTTGTTGATGAATTGACCCCTTGATCAGTGAATAATGACTTTTTCTGCATCTTTACTTTTTTTTCCTTGTTCTGTTGGATGGCTCATACCTAGATGTCCCCACAAAGCATCAGGTGTTTGTAGGTGGGGATTTGGGGACATGGCAGGCTCATGGATGTAATAACTGTGGCAGTCCATGATTGGATTTTCATAGTTCTGGGTGTGTCTAGATCGACTTATTGAAGCAAGGAGACTCACCTGAGGTGTGGGTGGCACCAATAAATAGCCTTGTGGCCCAGGTGGAATATAAAGGGAAAGAGACTCTTGCTGCTGCCTATTCGACGGACTGTTTCTCCTCTGCTATCTGCCCTGCTTGGGGCAAATCGGCTATGGACGTGCTCTGCAAACTAAGCTAACGTAGACCTTTCCTCCTGTAACTGTGTAGGGGTATTTTTGTTTCAGCAATGAGGTGGCCTGTTGTGTTAGATGTAAGTAGAGCTATTCCACTTGCTTTAGAATTCCACGTGCTTGAAGTACCGTTTTCTATCCTTCGCCTTCTCTGTGTGTCCTTAGAGACTGTGATTTGACCCTGTGGAGGCAGCACTGTGGGGTTTTGCTTTTGAATCCATTCAGGCAGTGTCTTTTTAACTACAGAATTACAGCCACTTAGGCTGAGTTTTTAGTGAGAGGTAGAGGTTTTTTGTGCTCATTGATTTTTGTTTTGAATATTCCTTAACATCTCTGCTCTGATGACCTAGTATCTTGAAGTTTCTTTTTCTCATTTTTGTCTACTCTTCTTGTGGGATTTTTATTTCTACTTGCTATCATGAGAGGGAGTTGTCTTTCTTCTACTTCTGAATGTAGATCTCCCTTGTTTTGTGAATTCTCTTCGTTTCCGCTTATCTTGTGAGGTCTTTATTTTTCAAAATTACTATTTGCTAAATGTTGTAATCTTGGTTGGCAGTTATTTTCTTTTGGGTCTTAAAATACATCTTCCAGTGCCCCCCTGTCCTGAGGGTTTCTGCTGTTAGTCAAATGGGTTTTCTCATAAATAGGACTTTGTATGTTCCTCTTGGAGATGTAAAAACCCTTTCTTTGTCCTTCTGACAGTGTGAGCACGTCACATGAGGTTCTTCTCTGATCATTTCTGTTGAGGGCTTTTGTGGGATTCCTGTACCTGGATCTTCATTCCCTTCCCAAGATGTGGGAAACTTTCTGCTGCTGTTAACTACATTTTCTGTGCCCTTAGCTTTTATTTCCTCCCCTCGAAGTTTGTAAATGATATGGCTATTTGATTGATCTTTGAGTGGTACCTGAAGATCTGTATCCAATTTTTGTTCTTTAAGATTGTCTCAAGCTCCAGTATCCTTCCTTCCGCGTAAGTCTATTGCTGAGGCTTTTGACTGAATTTTTATCTGATTTATAGCTGTTCATTTCTAAGATTTCTGACTTGTTCTTTTTAAAACTACCTGTGGCTAATTTTCCATTCATACCCATACACTGTTGTCCTATAGTCTTTTAAATCCTACTGAGCTTTTAAGACTCATTGGATTCTTCCTGGGATTGCAGGAGCAGTTTTCTCTTCTGTCGTTTTGGACTTACTTGTTTCTGTCATTTTGGACTTGTGTAGCCCAAGGTGCCCTGGAACTGAGGCACACTCGCTTACCCTCAGTGCCGGGATCCCAGGGGCACCGTGACGCTGGCCTCGGATTTTTTTTCTGACACTCTTCCACCCTGGTATCTATTGTTAGAAAATCATGAACTTTAGGACGCATCATAAATTGTGTGTATATACTATGTTATGGGTAGCTTCATAGCACGCAGTTTGATCACGGACATGTCTTCTATAGACGTGGCTGACAGTCTGTAGTGTGAAGTTGCGTTTATTTCTTACTGAGGACCTCAGTGCAATCTTGGGCTTTTCTAGCCAGGATTCATGAGTGAGGGCTGACTAGCTGCCTCTGCAGGTTGCGCAAGAATGGGATACCCACATTTCAGGTGGGTGTGGACCGTGTAGGTTTCCCGTATGCTTGATGGCAGCTCTGCTGCTTGACTAGGGCAGCAGTCAGTGACGGGGGCGGGAAGTAGTTGTCCTCTTCCCGCACATGCTGTGAGGCCGGGTTTTCGGAGGGAGAGGAAGGGGTGATCAGAGGAGGTCCAGGGCCTGATATAGGGAGGGTGTGTAGGTGCAGATTCCGGGAAGTTTGTGTCTGCTGCACTGCGCATGCTCACCCTGGACTGGGCTGTCGTATCAGCTACCCTTGGTCTTGGTATCTGTGAGAAACCACACAAGCTAGGCCACGCCCCAAACTCACCGTAACAGCCCTGAGCTAGTGTGATGGAGGCGGGTTCCAAAGACGGGAATACTTGGGACTTTCCGTTCCGGCAGGGTCACGTCTCGGGCAGGCGGCCTCCAACTACAGCAGCCAGGGCCTTCGCTTGGAGACGAAATAAATTTCTCCCCAAAGCCAAGCCTCTAACCTAGTCAGGCAGCAAGCCTGCAGGGGCTGAGAAATTTTCAGGATGTGTGCTGATGGCGTTTGCTGGGACCCCCTCACCTGCACAGCTGCAGAGAACGCCCTCCGCCAGTGCACTAGTGCAGAGCAGGAGCTGTGGGTCATCTTGTTCTGCGTGCTGTGCTAGTTTCCAGGTGTCTGGATTGTACACTTTCCTATTCTGCCAGGCACCCACCTCAGTGTACAGCTACACACCTGTTGCTTTGCTTCTTCCAATGCATTTATCACTCAAGTATCTATTTTATACCAGAAGAAAACTACAAAGTATCCACCCTGCTTACAGACACCTGCAGTCACTCTTGCCAACTGATGGGCTGACAATACAGCACGGGATCCACTCACCAGTCCGCTGCTGTGGCCCACGCCGGTCTCCCACAGTGAGTCATCCAGCAGCACCTTCCTGTCCTGCATGTCCAGGAGCTGGCTGGCGCTGAGGTGGAGCGAGCCCTGGGAGTAGGTCCGGCTGATCTGGCTCTGACTCGGGACCCTCAGGACAGACACGCTTCGGCCACTCATGGGCGTCCCTGGCCGAGGGACCTTAATATCGGTGAATCCCTGAAAAGAAAGTTGTGGGTGATTTGAGTGAGGACGGGCGGAGAGCTGACTCACGAAGTGCGTGCAGGGGCAGGACCATCTCAGCCCCTTCTGCCGCTGTGAGCCTCTGAACCCTGTGACCCGGTTGCTGCCCACTTGGCGTGGGGCATCAGTGCTCTTGGTACCTGGCGTACTCGCGTGCTGCCGCCCCAGTTGGTGTCCCCGCGGGGAACCTGTGTGCGCCCTGCACACGTGAAAACCTCTCCCCAAGCACGAACAGCGCCATCCTAGTTGCCCACAGCGCTGCTCGGACTTTAGATGGCCCCTGATACAAGGAAACTGATTCCTCCTTCCCCATTCACTGTTGCTCCACACCGTCCAGGATTCTAGCCTCCAAATCTGGTCTGATACTGAATTAACATCAGCAAAGGCCACGGATTTAGCTCAGTGTGCAAGGTCATGAGTTTGACCCCTGGCACCAACAAATAAAACAGCAAGACCAAGCTACTTTTGTAAGACTTGGAGCAGGCCACAAGACAAACCCAGCTGATCTAAGCACAGACTGGTCCCGTCAGTAACAGACTCTTGCATCCCAGGGTGGTCCGCACGCCACGCGTGAGGTCATGCAGCACACAGGTACCTCCAAGTGCATGGTATAGCTTTTTAGGGTGACGTTGCTGGACACCTCGGATATGTCAGCCACAGAGTCGAACTGGGGAGAAATGGGGTCGTTAGTGCTTATTTGAAACTTTCCTGTAGATTCTTTGAGTTTCTTCAACCACAGCACAGTCATTCACACATCTACACTCGGGTTGTGCGATTAAAGGCACATGGTAGGTGGAGATTGATGGCATGTTATCCAAAGCTACGGCATGATGTAGTTCTGCAATGAATCAGAGGCTCTTAAAATCAGCAAAATTAAGAGTAAGACCCACACGTGAACTTAGCTGTGCACTGTGGGGCTTAGAACAATGTGAGTGAAATACAGCGGGCTGCGGTCTCCAACACCTCCACCGTGGACACCAGCCCGTGCCCTGTGCCAGTGAGTGCAGTGTGCAGAGGTCACACCAGCTCCACTCTGGCCAGGGAAGGCATGCCTGCCCTTTGTGTGCACGTCTCCTTGACCACCCCAGTGACGGCCACTCTGGGGAACCGCGTAGGTGAGGACTCGTGGTCACTGCCTCATGCCCCTCACCCAAGCCGGCTTCCCTTGGTTTGGGCAGTGTGGGCCGAGTTCTCAAGTGCTCACCAGCTTTGTCGGAGCTTTGGTTTACAATGACTTAAAAATGTGAGGCACCGCCCATGTCAACCGGGTCCCTGATGCCAGACTCATCCCTCGTTAGACCGAGTGGGTTCCAGCACACACTGGCTAGTGCCCTGGCCCAGCTCGTGGTCACCCCTGCTATACCTTTGGGGCACGAGCCAGCTCTCCGGATCCCTGTCCCAGCAGTCTGTCCTCCACACACCACAGAAATAAACCTTCCATGGTGCCTGCCTGCTTCTCCTTGATGCTAACAGGTGAGCAGGGCGGAGACCTCAGCTCTGTCCTCACCATTGCACCAGTGGGGCCTCCCCAGCCTTGACCTCTGCCTGCCCAACCTGGACTGGTGGGCACCCTCAAAGGCTAGGCTCTCGTGGCTGAGGACACTGGGTACTTTGGCCCCTCCCCTGTTTGAGTCAAGGTCTCAGTATGCAGTTCAGGCTGAATTAAATCCTCCTGCCTCAACCTTCTGAGTGCTGAAACTACCAGTGTGTGCCACCATCTGTGGCACCCTGTCCCCTTATTTCTAGTCCTCCCAAGTTCACAGTTAAGACCTCTAAATTGGCAGGAAATATCAGTGTACAACTCCTCTGTACCATCCCCCCTTGAAACTACAGAGCGGAAACACTCAGCCCTAATTACTACACATTAAAGACACCTTTGCAAAAAAAAAATCACTGACCTTCGGGCTCTGTGAAATACCAGTGACTCATCACATGTCCTGGAATGCGGCAGTGGGATCATCTTTTGGTTTGGTGCTGTGGGTATACTGAGCACATGCTCTGTCATGAGCCGCACCCTATTAACAGATTTCTATGGCTTCCCAGGTGGACTCTGCTGCCAAAGTTGTGGCCATGCTAGGGTGAGACTCTCGTGGTCCTCACGTTTGTTGAGATAGCTGTCTCCTAGTTCCTTGTCACTGCCTGGAAACATCTCCCCCAAAGGACATCCAAAGGACACAGCCACAGGGCAAGGGCCACCCCTTCCTACGCACCGTTGGGGCTTCCCCTGAAGGGTAGGCATTCAGAGGTGACATCCTCTTCTGAAGGGGCACCAGCGGGGGTCGCTCTCGGATGTACGGCTCCCGGTGGATTTTTCTTTGCAGTATCAGAGACAGAAAAATGGCCAGTAAGATCAAGCCCAGCATCGCCATTAGCACGATGAACCACAGCTCACTGTAGAACTCCCTGCTTCTGCTCCCTGAGCCCCTCTTTCCTCCAGGAGTTGTTAGCACTAAACCTGCAAAAGGCAGAGAAAGAAAAGATGTTATTTCAGAAAGCAATGTTGGTGTCTCACACACTGGCATCTACTAGTAAATTAGAAGGGATTGGAAAGCTGTGTTCACATGTGTGCAGGCGGGGTGATGGCTGAGGGTCTCCCCGGGTTGTTACCACACCTGACAGACACTGCTGATACTCCTGGCACCGCTATTGGGTGGAAATCACTACTGCCTTGTCATGTTCCTAGGAAAGATGGTGGGGGAAGGGTCCACGTATGTGTAAAGTAACCCTGAGGGTCTCTTACTTCATGGCTGGGCACCGTGGGAGGCAAATCCCTCCTCAAACACGTATGCTCCATTTTGAGACAGCAGATCCCATTTTCCATTGAGCCCAGCAGCCTGCGCTTACTAACACGTGAGCTGAAGCTCCGCAAACCACCAGTCAGGTGCCAGGGATCGTCCTGTGAAAACGGACCTGTCAGCAGCGGGCCCACTCACCCATGATTTGTGTTCATGTTTGAAACCACAGCACTCTGCACAGCAAGCAAAGGTGCCTTGCGTTTAACAGACGTTTACCCCGAGCTGAGCCCTACACTGAGGGCATCCTAGGGGCAGGACAGACCGCAGTGGGAAATCTCCAGCTTTGTGCACAGGGCCTTGTGCTGGGGTTTAGACCTAGAATGAGCCCGCAAAGCCTCACGTTGCGGAGGTGGGACTTTGGGAAGGTGGTTGACTCTTGGGGACCCCATACTCAACAGCGGCTCTGTCCATTGCTGAGTGTAGGAAAGTGGGGCTGGAAGGATGAGGTGTCACCTAGGTGTGACCCAGAAGCTGCGTCCCTCCCCCTCTCTTCCCTTTTCTGTTCTTCCTGATCACCATGACCTGAGCAGCACCCCTCCGCCAGACCCTCTGACCCTGCTACTGGACCACAGATCATAAATAGGAGCCAGAAGAGCCCTCTCCAAACTTCACCTGTGGGTGTCAGTTGTGAGGAGCTGCTCAGGGGGAAACCCGGATGAACTGGGGTCACCATGGGGCAGCACAAGGGGGCTGGCGGCAGGCCGCTCAGAGGAAGCCTGGGCAGCTCAGGCTGGCATAGGACCCAAAGCCAGACAGCTGCTCTCAGAAGGCAGAGGCCAGAGGCAGGAGCACAAACAGACGAAGGTACAACACCGGCTCACTCTGGGCAGATGCCCCCGCAGCATCCTCCCATGGCTTGTGAGCTCCACACGCACATGCCCAGGGAAGGCGGGAGGGAGAGCTCGAAGCCAGGGGGAAAACATCAAAGGGGGAGGAGGGGGCGGCTGAGGCTACACTCTGCCACCGTGAGGGGAGGAGAGAGGGGAGGAGGGGTACTTCTTTGCTCACGCTAACTCTGGCCAACTCAGTGGTCAAACACGCACTTTGACCCCTTGGACCTCTGCTTCTCGTCCCTGGAGTGAAGATTTGGAGCCAAAGCACTGCTCAAGCACAGCAGGAGGGAAACCTGATTAGGAACCGACACACCAGTGCGCTGGTCGACTCAAAGCTGAGCAACCGTGGTTATGGCTGGTTATGGCGGAGAGGAGGAGCAGCTGAGTCTGCTCTGCGTGGTTCAGGGCTGGACCCTGGGTGGGAGCCTGAGGGGAAATGGCCTCCACAGTCACAGGAGATGAGGTCCTGCCTGGGTCCTGCTCGGAGCCAGCCCCAGCAAGGAAGCAGGAGTGTCTCAGAAGCCCTGTCACAGAAATTAAAGCTGACTCGATACCAGGTGGGCAGCACCCCTTGGAATCGGCATCGAGCTCAGCCTCCAGACCCAGGGGCTGTGCGCATAACCCTGCTCAGCAGGGAAACTCCCCGTGTTGGCCAGCAGACTGCAGCTTCGCCCTCTCAGCTCAGAGTCAGGATGCTGAGTCAGTATCCCTTCCCCCTCTGCTTCGCCAAGTGCCCTTTCACATTAAAAGGCACACCCAGGCCTCAAATGGGATGGACTCCAAGGCTGGGACTCAACTCCAGAGGAAACCCAGCCCACAGGGAGTGTCCCAGAACAGGCCCTTCCCTGGGTCACGGTAGGCTATGGCATCCGGGCCCTGCCTCAGAATCCCTGCAGCGCTCACTGGGACAGCAGTCCCCTGAGCACCCGTTCTCGATCTTCCCTGAGGGGGAAAAGTGCATAAACAAGCACACCAGGTTGGTCCCAGGCACCCCGGAACCACACAGCCATTGCTGAAGAGCAAATCCTGAGCCAGTGCCAGGAGGGAAACCATGCTGGACTTGCCCTCCTCTCCACAGATGGCAGAACATCCCTGAGGAGTTCCTGGGCCCTCTCACCCCGCTGACCAGTTTGGGAAAACGTCAGAGATGTTTTCTCTCATAAGACATTACCACTCAAGGCTTTTCTGTCTCCCAGCCACTGTTTAGTAAGACGATCAGTCTGTGGGAGGAAAAGCATCAGGTATTATGGGAAACTTTGTATCAGACCTGTAAGGTCTGGAAAACAGAGTTACATTTTACAGACTGAAACTCTTTGAGAATTGCAGGATTTCAGCCATTTTTCAGTATTTGGGACATATTTAATTCCCCCATAGTATACATGTATACTAATTTGATAGAGCATTAATACTAGGATTTAAAATAGGGTTTGTGTCCCAAATTCATTTTAGTAGAATAGATTTGCCATTTTTCTGATTTTCCCTTTGAAATTATAAAATAGTACTTTAGATTCACAGAGTATGGGAAAACTAAATTTAAAAGCTGCTCCTTAATTTACAATTTCTCCAGCCAAATTACTTGAGATTAGTAGTAAGTAATACTATCTTATAAAAGATACACACAAATGTCCCCAGCTCATCATCTCAGGCTTTGAGTCTACAATGTTATTAGAGTCAGTGTGAGCTGGCAGAGTATTTTCTCCCTTCCTCTCATCTCTTCTGACTTCATTTATAAGTCACTGTTGTATACATCAAATTTTAAAGTAGGATTTATGGGCAAGAGAGAAGTTTGTCAGATCTTTCTAGTCCTTTCCACATTTACCGCTCAGTGGTTTGACCTGATGAAGGTGCATCCTGACTCCCTACATAATGTAAATTCTGTGAGTACTTAAGAAAGTACAACTCACAACCCTAAACACAATCTCTGCCGTAAAATCAGCACAACTACACAAGCACAAGTGTGTCCAGATAAACGCAGGCACATTTCCAAAGGAAAATGAGCAGATGCCACAATAAACATGAGTCAGTGCCAGGCATGGTGGTGTACGCCTCTCATCCCAGCACTTGTGAGGTGCAGGCGGAAGGACTGCTATAAGTTCAAGGCCAGCCTGGGCTACATCTCAAGACCTTATCTCAGAAAGCAAACAAGCAAACAAACCAAAAAATAAGTTAAATGTTCACCAAATCCAGTCGAGGTGTCATACTGGATCAATGGCGTCCTCACACTTCCTACATCTGTAGTGCAGGTGACCTGGAGAAAGAAGGCTGGACAGAAGAATTGGTAAGCGACTCACAACATCGAGACATAGGGGACGTACTTTTAAAAGAGCAACGTATAATACTATGGAAAATCTGAATCTTACATTTACAGCAAGTTATGAGGTCTTATCTGTGTCAGTCTGGATGTCAGATGTCCCCCCAAGGCTCAGAGTGGCGTTACTAGCAGACATGTCACCTTTAAGAGGCGGAGCCTAATGAGAGGAGTTTAGATCACTGGCCTCAGAGCTAGGACAAACCTTTTCTTTTGAGAAGCTGATTATTTCAGGTTTGCCCCAATAACACTTCACATTCAAATATTTCTACTGAAAAAGATGTAAGAGCATCTCTGCAAGTACCAGAGCTAAAGAATATTAGAGCTTGTATAGCAGAAGAATTGTCAGAGGAGAAAAAGGCGAAGTATTTTATTCTGCAGAGAGTCCCAATGTGTTCTTTGAAAACTGTGAGATGTCCCTTTCACCTAGTGGCCCAGAGAGAGCTCTCTTAACAAGAGGGCTCAAAAAGAATGTGAGAAATTGTGTCATCTAAATTTCTTTTGTCAAAGCCCGGAAGGTGTGACTCCCAAAGTCACACAATGGCAGAGGCCTGATCTGGTGGACACAGGTCTTCCAACTGTCCGGCCACCTTCCTGTCACCACCTGCTGCCTAGGTGACCAGGAACTGTCAATGTGCGCACCGGAATCCCTGGAACATATTATCGTTAAGTTTCCTATACTCCAAGGGCAGAGCTGGAGCTTGCTGTTTACCTCTTGGAGGCACAGTAAATAGCATTTGCAAGTAAAGAACAGCAACAAAAATTGTGCAAATCCAAATTATTTAGCTTAGAATGATTTCATATGTATTGGTCCTGGGGCCATGCTGATTACTAGAAATTCTCTAATAACATGTAATGCTTTTTCATCTTAATTTAATTTAACAGGACTTTTAATTTAATTAAAAGTCAACACAGAGAGCCTGGTATGGTGATGCAAACCTGCAACCCCAGCACTCATGGAGGCCGAAGTAGGAGGATCACACGATTGATCCCAGACCAGGCAACATGGTGGCCTAATGAGACATTTTCTCAAAATAAAACATTTAAAAAACGGGCAGGAGATATACCTCATTGGGAAGGCCTTGGGTTCAGCCCTCAGTATTACAAAAAAGGACAGAGCACAAGAACACGTAATTAATGACAGAAAAGGTGGTTCCTTCAGGGATTGATGATGAGACCGAAGTGCAGGTTCTCAAGAAGACCAAAGTCCCTAAAATTTTAGGATAATCATTGGCTAAATGTGAGCACTACTTTTGGGAACTCAGCCTGCCTTGTTCCCTCCCAGGGACACTCGCGTCACAGGAGGCAGCACCCTCCTGGAAGTGCGTGGTCCCCTCCGGGCACCGGGCTGCAGCAGGATGGGAACCTTATGAGAAGCAGCCACTTAAACCGAGAGAGCTGAATGGGGAGTGCCGCTAGTTCCCTTTCAGATTTAACCTCAGATCGTGCTGGGGAGCAGAGTTTCTTGTCCTCTGAGCAGTGGGAGCCAGAAACTAACTTCTGTGTGTCGTCTTTGGGATGTGGAGGGTGGTGTCGAGGCCGCTGTACACGCGCTGCTCCCCGTCAGTCACCACGTATTCCCTGAGCCGGCCGTTCAGGAGGAAGGTGTCCTTCCAGTCCAGGTGCACTGTGGACGCGTTGCTGTCCACAGAAAATGGCATCCGGTACTGAGGCCCTGCTGGGAGAAATGCACACAATCAAGAAACGCTCATGTCACAGGGGCGAGACGTGTGTGCTTCTCTTTTGAGGGTGATGTGAACAAAAATAAAACAAAATAAAATACCAGCTTTACTGGAACCCGTACAAGAACTGGTACTGGGCCTGGAAAGAAAAGAGGAACATGGGAAATGCCTTTTCAGCAACTTTGTACCTACTTTCCAAAACAAGAAAAAAATCAATAGCAAGTGGTGTTGTATAAATACATCCATTAACACACAATGGGTCTGCTCGCCAGCATAGTCCTGGAGCTCATATTTTCTTGCCTTTTCCTTCTTTCAACAGGTAAAGTGTCCTTAACACTGTTATCTACAGTCTATAGCTATTTTTCATATCAAATCAATATTTATTGCTACAAAGCCCCAAGGACTAGATGAAGTTAATATATTTTATTTCTCCAAACCAAACTGCTTAGATGGTGAATTATGTCCTTTTGCCACCCATTTATTTTTAAAGCTTTTTCTTGAGCTGTTAGTTTGTTTTCCAAGATAGTTAAAAAGCCTTTGCAAACAGCAATTCAAGTATAATAATTCATCGCCCTGACTAATCCATCAATAGCACAGCACATTAGTATATAATCAAGCTCAGGTCTCCTAAGTATTAGATCAGATACAGAAGCAACTGTGCATTTTACCGGTGTGTTCGCATTTTTCAGCTTCTTACTACAACAAAGCAAAACAAAAGTGCCTACCTGGAGCTCATCATCAAAGCAAATAAGTTCTGTAGAAACAAATGAGGGATACCATATCACCCTGTCAAGTCAGAAGTGATTTATTTCATAAGATCTTGTTCTCTCAAAAGTAATCGATACCTTTGTAAAAGCATAAGATTCATCTACATACTAAATTGGCTTTTAAGAAACGAAAGCCACGGTGAGAATAAATTGGATATCAGTTCTTTACAACAATAAATCCATCCGGTGGAAAACATAACAAAGTGAGGAAAATTCATATTTTTGGTAATCAAAAGACATATGATTCTTACCTATCAAAATAAAAGATCTTATATATTCATGAGAACAATTTTCTGAAAATACCAAAACAAAGGCCATCAAGTCCTATTTCAATTTTGTAATTTTCCACCACTAATTCTACCTCGTGTCACAAAAGAACACACTGCTGTATTTGTTTGTGGCTTCCCTCTGTCATTTTAACCCCATAGGTTTCTCCCTTTGCAGGTGTACAAAGCAGAAAATGCTTGCAAATGGCAAGAGGAGACATGAAATCTCGACTTAAAGGATTTGTGGATCTTCTCAAGAGAAAAGGGCACAGTCAGAATGACCCTGTAGGATGGATTTACGTGACACCCTCCGAGGAGACTGAGAAAATACTAAAAGCTGCTATACTCTTAGCACGAAATGTTTATTTCACATAATCCTCAAGGCAATCTGTTAAAGACTGGCTCTTAATTTCTCATGTGAGGAAACAGCTTTAGAGAAACCTAATATCCTACAGAATGCCAACGTGGTAAGACATCATGGATCTGAACCCAGACCTGCTCTGATCTGAAGCCCACTGTGGGGCTTAGGGTGAAGTAGCAGTTGGCTTTGGGAGCTGTCCTGGGGTTGGCGGAGCACATTTCTGTGTGTATCTGTGTGGGTCAGGGTGGTGTGACCTTGGGATCTGATCAGGTCAGGGTGGTGTGAGCTTGGGATCTGATCAGCATCCAGTCCCTCATCCCCTCCTCTCCCGTGCTGTCCCCCTGCTCTGCTTTGTGGCCACCATGAAGTACACAGCTTTGCTGCACCACATACACTTTTCTGCCATGATGCCCCTGCCATGGACTGCGCCCTCCGAGACTGAGCCAAGCTCCACCTCTCCTCCTTCGAGCTGTGGTGTCTCGGGGACAGGAAAGCTGACAAACGCACTTACACTGTTTTCTTATTGTCCGTGCACAGTTACTTAAGGAGCACAAGTTGCTGATGCATGGTAGGTGCTCTCCAGTTGTGTGCCGAACCTGCTTCAGCCCCGATTGTTGACTCCCAGTATTTTGTAAGGCAGTTGTTAAACTCAATCATTTCTAAACATTCAATTATATAAACTTGATGGTATCCAAATAATAAAAACTCACTACGGAATACTATACAGCCATTATATTTGATGATTAATGAGATTTTTAACACTGTAAGAAATGCAAGTAAAATAATGTTAAGTAGACAAGCTGACTGTGACATTTCTGATCACTTACGATCCAGCTTTAGCGGGGCCCACCTCAGTCTGAAGCTCCAGGAGCCTAGGTTTAGATCAGTCGACAGCCCTGGAATTGCAGTACATAATTATCATATGACAAGCCTCAGACTTGGCATTTGTGCCGTGGGCCAGCAGTAGTATTTGCTCCTAGGATTGTTGTAAACATTATTTCTGGAATTTTTTTTTTTTTTTTTTTTTTTAGGTTTTTTGAGACAGGGTCTCGCTTTGTGGTTCAGGCTGGCCCTGAGCTCAGCCTCCAACTCACATCACAGCAATCCTCCTGCCTCTGCCTCCCGAGTGCTGGGATTACAGACGTGAGCCACCACGCCCGGCACTATGGTATGTGGTATTAGTTGCTGCTGGGTGTGAGTCTCCAACCCAGTACTGTTATGTGGTTACCGGGGAATCGAACCCGGGCCCTTGCGCTTGCAAGACAGGCACCGGAACCACTGAGCCAACTCCCCGGCCCATATTTTTGGAATTCTTTAATAGTCCTGGGAACAAGAAATCCTCTCTAAATGTGACCTGTCCCTAACACCCTGCAGGCCTTGATGCTGCTGGACATGTTAAGGTCCTTCTGTGAGGCAAGACTTCCACAGATGCAGATTTCTTATGTTTAACAAATACTGCAATGTTTAGCTGGGTATGATAGTACATGCCTGACCTCCTACGTGTTCTGGAGTCGGAGGCAGGAGCACAACAAATTCAAGGCCAACCTGGGCAACTTAGTGAGAACTTGTCTCAAAAAATAAAAAGTGCTGGGGATATACTTCATTGGTAGAACTACAGTGTTCAATGGGAAATAGGATATTTTAGGAGAGACTATAATCTGATATAACCTTTCCAAAAAGCCATTTTACAATTGGTATTTAATGCTTTAAAATTCTTGATGCAGTGAATTTCATTTATCAAAATTTGACAAAGTTATCAGCTATTCAAATAAAGTCTAGTCTTCTTGTATTGATTAAAGAAAACTACTAAAAACCAAAATGCCTGGCCAATTCATATATGGAATATTACATGACTGTTCTACTTCATGGTTAGAGAGTTTTTAATATTATGGAAGATACAGTAGAATACTGCATTCAAAAGCAGGTTATGAAATTTTGTATTATCATGTGATCTCAACCATGTAATAAAAATGACAATAAAAAGACCAAAAGACTTGATGCTGAGATATTACTGCAGTTGCTTTGGGGCACTGGGATTATAGTGGGATAAATCTTATGCTCATATGACTCCCCACCCAGAGGACTCTGGGTTTAGTCTGCTACTCCACTGTTACTGCATGGGAATTCCTTGTGACTGTACAGAAAAAATCACAAATTTTCATTTTCCAGTGGTCCCCACAAATTAGGTAACTGGGCTGAAAAGAATTTATTCTTAATACTTCTTGTATTTACCATTTTTACACAATGGATATACATCAAGCTATTTCATTAAAAATTAATTAATTGATTAAAAATTAATTAGTTGACTGCTATTTCTGTGTTTAGTGGTGCTTTTGCTTTTCCTGATAACGCTAGGCCTTGATGCTTTCTGGAAAGGCTACGGATGATGTCATATGACTGGGGAAGAAAATGGGTGGCGAAACTTTAAAAATTGGTCACATGCATTTGTCCGTATTTTTTTCATTATTTAACTTCCTCTAAATGAATGTCAAACAGATTGGTACAGGAAAAATCTCCCCAGATTTACCCTTCACCCCCATATTGTTAAACTCCGTGGACGTTTTGCCCAACAGTCACTTTCATCAGTGTCTTGATAGCATTTCAGATCATGGATTCTTTGTCTCCCCCTTGTAAAAATGGTTGCCCTGCCATAGGCTGCCCTCCTCTCTCCTGGGCCGAAGCAGCTTTCCTGTTGCTGGGAGAACACACCTGACACCCACAAGCATATTTGGCTCCTGGTTTCAGACATCTCAGTCCATGGCTGAGTTCCAGGCAGACATCATGGCAGAGGGGCTGGGCGGAGGAATGCCGCTCACCTCATGGAGTCTGGAAACAGCACAGCAGAAGAGCACCGGAGAGGAAGGTACGAGGGCCCAGCAGACCCCAAGGCCCGGCTCCGTGACCCACCCGGATTCCCCCAAGTGGCTCCTACGCCAATCACCTAGACATCAAGCATGACTGTCACTCGGCTGGTGGTGGCACTGGTACTCACGTTCTCCGTGCGTGGTGAAGCGGACCCACTCGGAAGCCTGGGCGCCTGCCTCATTGTGCGCCAGCACCCGGAGCAGGTAGGCGGTGTAAGGCCAGAGGCCAGTGAGGCTGGCTCTGAGCCCTGGGCCTCGGTACCTGGTCCCCGGCTGGCTGGGAGCACAGGGCAGGGCTGAGTCTGGAGGACAGGCCGTGGACAGCTGGAGCTCGTAACTGCAATTACAGGACAGGAAAGGAAGAGGCAGGCGAAGGGATCAGTACAGCCCCATTTCAACACCTGCTCGAGTTCTGTGGAAAGACATTTTGTTTTCATCTGGACTACAAGCTGCATGTGATCCGCATTCTCAAGAATCTGCTTCTGGAGACTCATTAGGGCTGCGGTCACCAGAGAAATGCAGAAGTCACCGTCCCCACAGCGTGGCCTCCTGCCTAGCTGCTCGTCACTTCAGTGGAGGGTTGTGTCTTTTTCAAAGAGAAAGTGGTCAAATACTCTCCTCTGTTTAGAGTAAGGAAGTAAAAGGAAGTAACTCCTCCACTCTCTCAAACAGTGACCCCCTCAGCACATCTTGAATCAGACGAGGCAGTTATGCTTGACCCACACGGGTTTCCCAGGGCCCACAGAGGCCTGTGGAATGTGTGACTTTGAGATGAGCTGGTTCCATTACTTAGAATGGATCTCACCAGGAGCCCCGAGCAGGACACGGTCTCTGTGAATATGAACACTTAGCACTTTCTTGTTTAAAGAAGACTGTGCTCTGGGCCCTTCTGTCCTCTGCGGGTTTCAGGATGTGAACACCGCGCAGGCATCAGGACTCAGAGGACCGGGTCTCTGCCCCTCCCGGCTCGGCGCAGCCCTCTGCCCGCACGCACGCTGTCTTAGCTTGATTCTGCCCTCCCACTGAGCTGCTCCCACCTTTGAAGGATGCCATTGGGAAACAGAGGTGGCCGCCACTGGACAGAGACTGTCCTGGACCCCAGCTCCCGGATGCGGGGAGCAGACAGACCAGAAGGCGGAGCGGGGCGCGTCCTCAGCTCTGTCGTTGGGCCACGGCTGCAACAGTTGAAGCAGGTGCAGGCCTCCACCGCGACCGAATAGGTGGTGAAAGGACGCAGGTTGTGGACGGTCTGCTGGGTGGCTGTGCCTTCCGAGAGCTGGAGAAAACGCAGAGGAGTCAGGCCCACCGAGGCCCACCGTGTCGGCACCCACCGCGTCGGCGCCCTGCAGTCTGGGCCCCAGCTGCACAGCTGGTTACGGGTGATGTTACAGCGGAAGAGGACTCGGGGCCATCAAGGGCTACCGGGAGGCTCAGGGCTGCCTGTTACCCGCGGTCTTAGAGAGATCACAGGAAGTGGCCCGGGACATAAGTGAAATGTTGATCACATCTTAAGAGCCGCAGGATGACACCTTTGTCCTCACATCTATTTCTAGTCACCACTTGCAGGTTGCAGGAGTAACTGGTAAGTTTCCAGGTAAGTGATCTTCCTGCATGTGGGCTGAATTCAAGGAAAGATGGCAAAGATCTTGAAAGTCCACCTCTTCCTTGAGGGCATTTGGTCTTACAGGATACTGTGGTCTTTTCTTAAATACTTTATTTTTGGTGCATTGAAACAGGGTCTCACAATGGAGCCCAAGCTGCCTTGAAACTTAAGAGTGATCCTCCTGCCTCAGCCTTCCAAGTGCTGGGATTACAGGCATGTACCACCACCCCTGGCTTCTCAGTTATCTTTGTAGGTTGAAAAACTTTTTAATTTATTTGCAATAAACCCTTGACCTTAGTGTGGTTTTAACTTAGTATTCTCTGGAAAGGAAGAGTTTAAGAGACTGGAAATTAATTTTCACAGTGACATAATATGTGATTAGGAAAAGTTTTGAAGATGCATACAATGCACTCCAAATATAAACTATTTTAGGTCATTAGTATCATCATCATATAAGCATGGCTAATCAAGGATTGATTGTATTTACATCATCTATATTTATTGAATACAAAGCCCTGTGGAAAATATGCTAATATTCCCTTATCACTCACAGGAGCTTCCACCAGATGAGTTATCTTTCGAAACTGTGTTTCCTTCCCTGGCACTTGGTCTCAGAGGACTTCTCCACACTGGCCCAGATTCTTTTCTGGTCTAAATAATTTTTAACATAACCCAGGGATCTGCACGATCTCTCTGTGAGGTTAGGCACACAGCTCCGCATCTCCACCTGTTCACGCCCCAGGGCCACGCTGGCCAGAGACTTGCTCCCTCCTTGTCCGTCCTGGGGGCTCCCATCATCCTTTGCGTCTCCCAGCAAGGGCCTGGCTAACGCCCAGAGGCGCTGAGTTCCTGGACGTCTGCTCTGCAGCCCTGTGTGCCCTGGACGTGCCAAATAGGTGGGGAGGGGGGAAGGGCAGAGAGGAGCCATTCTGCTGTCGCGTGTGAAAGGCACAGACCTCTCTGGAATTCACCAAAAGAAAGACTCGGTTTCCATTAAATGATTCGAGATTTGGTTACATCCAAAACGAACCTTCAAGGGGCGGAGGGTATACTTAGTGGTAGAACTCTCACCCAGTATAAGTGAGGCACTGGATTCAGTCCCCAGAACCACAACAGAAAGAAAGGGGAAGAGGCTGAGGCATGAGAATCTCTAACTGGAAGCCAATCAGAGCAATTTAGAGAGATGCTCAAAATTAAAAAAAAAAAAAAAAAAAAGGCCAGCGTGTGTTTCGGGCTTGCCTCGCATCTGTGAAGCCCCAGATTCAAACTATCATACAAAATGAAAAAAAAAGTTGACTTATATGTTACGTTTCCTAAGGGCTCGCCCTTTATTCTGTGATTCTTTATTCTTCTCCTCCTCCAAGGATCGGAGGAGAAGAGAGAGTAGGAGCTCCGCCCCCGAGCCAGCACATGACTGCCCTCACCGTGACCAGGGCGCTGCTGGTGTTGGAGAACAGCCGGTAGAGGGTGATGTCCCCGTTGGGCTTCGCAGGGACGCTGATGTTGAGTACTGCTTCGGTGGAGGACACTGCGTGGACAGTGGGGGCGCTGAGGCCTTCGGGCGGCGCAGGCCCAGTTCTGCACCACGTCCAGCTGCTGGGGGCTTTTCCTGCTGAATTCACGGCCCAGACCTGGGGAGAGGAACCCAGAAGGAGAGTCAGGAGTGAGAGGCCTCGACTGGACAAACAGATCAGCAACCAGCAGGGTAAGAACTGTGATTTTCCAGCTTGCAGAGGAGCCTGCGAAGGCAGCGGCCGGTCAGGACTTCGAGGCCTGCCGCAGAGGCTTTGCGCCCAGTGAAGACGCCGCCTTGGAGCTGGATGGGGGTGAGGGTGGTCAGCTCCTACGGACTGGCCAGGGCCGCACTCTGGGAAGCTCAGCAGTTCTGCCACACCGGGCCCCAGCAAATCTGCATAAAAATTAAATTTCCTTTCATCAAGGAGGGAATAAACATATGGAAAGAGATATAATCTTATTTATCAAGAGCCATTTGTATAATTAAACACGAGTCTCCTAAAAGGTTGCCCGGGGTCATCATCTGCATGGGTGAGTAATTTGTGGACTGTCAGGTACAATAGACCGAGGAGATGGATGTGTGAGCGGAGAGGGTTAAATTAGGCCCGGTAACAGCCCACTGCGCGGTGATCAATCAGGATGATAGATCTGAGCGGCGATGTGAGAAGACTCTGGAGGAGCGACTGTTCTTCGGGAGCCTTCACCAAGTCCAGCTGCGCACTTTTCCTCATTCGGTGTCTTCTCCTCTAGGTCTTAGAAAAATTTATCCTGAGCTTTTAAAGACAAGTTTGAGAAACTCGTTTGATTTCACGGGACACACACACCATGCTATGCAGGAATTAAAGGGCGTGCGGAATGCTTAAAAGTATAAATTCTGAGGAAAATCTGGCTGAGAACACTTTGAAGTGTTTTGTTTTTTTCTTTTAAAAGGAAAAAAAAAATACACTGGATAGAGTTTCACTAGTTAGGCCAGCTCCTATTAGTGTCACCAACGTTTTTGGGAGAAGTTCCTTGTAGGAGCACATCTCTGAAGTTGAGTTATAGTAACATACAAACGGACACCCCCTTTCCAAAAGCGATGCTGGGACCCTATTATTTAAAAAGACCACTCACTGAGAGTCACACCCACTCTTTTAGTAGTTCAGAGACCTCTCACTGTCTGTCTGCATGATAATCGCTCCCAACCTTAGCAACTCCACACTCTGCAAAGCCCTTGATCACATGCTTGTCTCCTTAGTTTTGCAGAATGAATTCTCTGTTGGCCCCATTTTACAGGTGGGAAAATGGAGGTCGGGAAAATTTCTCTCTCAGTGTCCCTGAGATTATAAAAGTAGAATTCTGCTTTCCAGGGCTCTAACAAAATTAAAGCGAAACAAAACAACTTTCACTCTGCGTGGCATTCCTATGCTTAAATAAGACTCCGGGTCACAGAAATCAAATACCTGACAACAGATGAGGAGTCGCCCTTCTGGAGTAGGTGAGGTCTCTTAGCATGCAAATGGGGCATCCTGGCGAGTGACCAGGGGTGCTGAGGGAAGTGGGGAGAAGGAAACTGAGTCAGCAGGGGGAGATTGGGCTTCTGGGTCACAGCCAAGAGCAGCTGCCCTGCCCCAGTGAAATGGCCAAGTCCAGTCCTACACTGGGAGGGGGCACCACAGAGGCCGCTGGCATAGCCAGATTTCAGGGCCGAGGGGGAGGGGCCCAGGCTTCTTAAGCTGCTCCAGAACAATCTCTTTGCCTGCAAATGTCTCCCCAGGGCCAGGATGGGGGCACCTTTCACTGCACAGTGTGTGACAGGATCTGAGAAGACAATATTCTTGTTTTTTTTTTTTTAGGTTTTTTGAGACAGGGTCTTGCTTTGTAGTTCACGCTGGCCCTGAGCTCAGCCTCAAACTCACATCACAGCAATCCTCCTGCCTCTGCCTCCTGAGTGCTGGGATGACAGGTGTGAGCCACCACGCCCGGCACTGTGGTATGTGGTACTGGTTGCTGCTGGGCACGAGTCTCCACACCCAGTATGGAATGTGGTTACCGGGGATCGAACCCGGGTCCTTGCGCTTGCAAGACAGGCGCCGGAACCACTGAGCTAACTCTCCAACCCAGAAGACAATATTCTTGGGAAGGAAGTGCACAATCAAATGCAAATATTGATATCAAGTCAAGGAGCTGGGCTTTGGTTGATGATATAAGATGTAGAACTTCAACTAGGGTCACAGGGGATGAGGAAAAAGATGAAGAGGGAAGTGTACCTAGGTATATATTTAAATCCTGCAAGCTGGTAGGTGGTTCCTGAGCACCAACAGGAGACAGCAGAGGCCCAGGAATAGCACAGTCTGGCTGCGGACTGTGAGCGCTAACCTTTCCTTTCATCACATCTGTGATGAAGGGTTATAAACAGTATTAGGATTTTATAACGCTGGTGCTGGAGACGATCTTGAACCTCACGCTTTGCTGTGTTGCATGAGCTTTTATAGCCAGAGTGTTACTTTCAAAATGTGGTCTGACCCACTGTATTTAAAACATACGAGGCTCAGTGCGATAGTGTTTGGCTGTACTTCTCGCATTCTGTCCTCAAAATGAGGCATTGGAAAATTCCCCTTCAGTGACTGGGAACATATGGAGAACCTCGTGTCGTTTTGTCTTTGATGGGAGACCTTGATAATACACTGCTCCTTTTCCTAGACTTTCTTTTTAGTACTCAATCAATTTGAGATCAAAATAGCATTCATATAAATCAACCTGCTTATGCAAAGCAGGATCAGCCTATTTACATGAGCGACTGTGAAAATGGAAACACTGACAATGAAGAGAAAGCTGCCCGAGATGATGAAGCATCAGGGTTCGTCTGAGATTTGAACCACAGGCAATGTCTCTGCTCCACCGACCCACCAAAAGACACGGAAAATAATCCTCTTGAAACCAAAAACCTGTTACCTAAATTTCGCTGTGAGTTTTTGTCTGTGGCCTGCTAGGCAAGAGGTAAAGGAACTGAGATAGAGTTCAGGGTTCAGAATAAAAATACATATTATGCCTGTAACTTCTGCTAAAAACAATGCGCTGAGATCTGGAGACATCTGTGACCCAGCGGAGATGGACGAAGGAGTGCGTGGGGAATGTTGAGGAGTATGTCCCGACTTGTGCACTGACTGACTGGAGGGGTGCTGGGCATCAAACCCAGATCTCACAATGCTGAGCTCACTCCACCCAAGTACACACCCCAGCCTTGATCTTCAAGGGCTAACAAGCCAATAAAAACCTCAGGAAAGAGGCCGGGGAGTTAGCTCAGTGGTTCTGGCGCCTGTCTTGCAAGCGCAAGGGCCCGGGTTCGATTCCCCGGTAACCACATAACAATACTGGGTGTGGAGACCCACACCCAGCAGCAACCAGTACCACATAGCACAGTGCCGGGCGTGGTGGCTCACACCTGTAATCCCAGCACTCAGGAGGCAGAGGCAGGAGGATTGTGATGTGAGTTTGAGGCTGAGCTCAGGGCCAGCCTGAACCACAAAGCGAGACCCTGTCTCAAAAAACCTAAAAAAAAAAAAAAAAAAAACCTCAGGAAAGGAAATACCTCACAGGAAGACACAGAGCTGCCCCTTCTGTCTGCATCTGTCGTCTTCCTCTGTC
>PVIR01004011.1:0-82868 GCA_004026965.1 Petromus typicus
TAGTGTAAAAGCAGTAACTTTGCATTTAGTATTCTTAGTGTAATGAACATAGTGTTGGGTATAAATGTAGATATGCTCTGATTTCTCAGAAAATTCCCCTTACAATTCATATCAGTATTAAGTTTTTGTTTTCCTGTGTGATAGCTAATCACCCTTTGCCTCCCCTGTACTGACATTTACTGATGGGTGAAGCTGGCTCTCTGTAACACCATGGTTTAGTGGAAATTTTCTAGACTATGCATTCTGGTCAGGTGCATCCTTAATATTCCTTTTGTTCTTTGTAGATGTCTGATAATCACAAGGGCATTGAATACAGACCTCATTTTTTGCCAAAACAATCATGAGCTATTTCCACTTAGGGTGATTTAACTAAGTAGTCTGGAGTCTGTTGTGCTGGTCAAACACTTATCCAGGAAGCCACAGTAAAGACAACTTAAAATATCTTCTGTAACTAAGACTAATTAGCAAGGACTTGAAACTTAGTAAAATTTTGTAATAGATTCCATCCTTTATTAATCTAATTTCCTTAATACATAACTGCACAATTGAAATGGAGCAAATTAAAGTGTAAATGTGCCTTTGCTCTAAGTTCCCTGAACTGCACATTATCTGAGTAATCCTGCCATTGACATATCTTGTCTTTGCACACAATGTCTCATCTGGTGGTCCTTTCCCTGAAAGCAAATATCATCTCAGAGCCAACTTTATTTGCCTCTTTAACAACCTCCCCAGCTCCACAAAGGAATTCGTCTCTGAACCCTGCATTCAGTACTCTGATGGCAGTTTGCTGCTGTATATTCTATCACGTTTGCTACTTAGTGTCTTGTCAGTGTCAGTACTGCCTGTTCTAAAGTGAGTCCTTAAGGCTTAGGAATTCAGCAACTTACCTTGCAGAGGAAAATTATAATAAAAGTTTGGTAAAAGATTAAGAAGAGGAGTCAAGGGAGTTGTCTCAGTTCTGTCTCTGATAAATAGGAGCAACATTCATTCGCCAAGTCTGTGACTTCAAAGCTAGCAGTTTTAAAAGGGGAGACGCAGTAACTCAATTTTTGCAATAAGTTTAAGGAAAATCTAGAAATTTTTTTTTTTAATGTTTTTTGAGACAGGGTCTCACTTTGTGGTTTAGGCTGGCACTCAGCTCATCCTCAAACTCACATCACAGCAATCCTTCTGCCTCTGCCTCCCGAGTGCTGGGATTACAAGCGTGAGCCACCACGCCCGGCACTGTGGTATGTGGTACTGGTTGCTGCTGGGCGTGAGTCTCCACGCCCAGTATGGTACGTGGTACCAGGGATCGAACCCGGGCCCTTGTGCTTGCAAGACAGGCGCCAGAACCACTGAGCTAAATTCCCAGCCCAAATCCAGAAAATTTTGATTTAACATTGCCTCATCCTAAAATAGATCACTCAAAATTATTTTAGAGCAACTATAGGAAAAACACTGTATAGGAGGAAGATGTATGTATCCAAACTGTGGAAGTCCTTGCCTTATCAGTACTTTGCACTTAACCTGCCCTTAAAATGATGTACAAACAGCCTCCTCAGTCAAATGAAGCAGGAGATTCCTGAGTTGCTTCAGCCATGCTTGGGATCAAGTTTCAGACCTGTGGGATCTCAGCTTGTGCTCCCTGACTTAATTAGCTTCATACTGTGGCATCACTTCTCTGAGGTTTCATTTTCCACCTATAAAAATGTGATAAGGTGGAATAAATCAGGTTTCTTTCTTGGTTGCCCATTTAATTCTTGAAGGGAACTTTTAATACATAAAAAGTATGATGCCAAATCCTATTGAATTAGATTCGAGTGTGGGTCTTAGGAATCAAATCAGTTCAGGATTTGCCTAGATAAATCTGTTGAATCAGTTTTAAAAGAACTACATGGTAAATGATTTCATAATTGACTTTCAGTTTCTTTTTTTAAATTTGAGTTACTAAAAAATGTTTTCTGTGAAGTACTTTAAAGTTTTTGGAAAAAGAAAATATGCCCATGAAGCAGTATGCCTATGAGGCAGGGAATAATGATTCACAGTATCAAAAGCTAACGAGAGTGTGCCATATAGATAAAAATGGTCTCTCTGGGTTTGAGTAAGAAAGGAGGACTCCAGAATACTGACAAGGCCATTGTGGACAAAACGCCACCATCAGAATAGAGGGGAGCTAAGCACGTTTCATGAGCAGAGAATCCTAAGATGTCCACAGGAGGATGGAAAGACAGATACACTTGTGGTTTCAGAGTCTGCAGCCCTGGCTTGATAAACTTAATAGGAATTACTCACTAATGAATATATTTCTAGCCAAAAAAGTACTACTTAGACAAAAAGAAATACACGAAAAGGAAACACACAAGAAAATACTGTTCTTATTATCTTCAGATAAATTGTAAGGTAATCCTCTGATTCAAACTGTAAAGAATCTCCAGTTAGTGGCAGAAGCAGAACTTCAGAGGAGCCGCTCTGTCTTACCCTCTTGTGTTGCATTATGTGGATCATCTAATTCTTACATTCTCCACAGTAAAAGTTTGTCCAGAATCAAGTCAAAATAACATACAAAGTCAAGTGTTCAGTGACCTCAGTAATTGTTAAATCATCTGACAAAAATATTGGCAATTACCTGTTTAACACCAAAGTAATAACCTAGTATCTGTTCTCCTCAGAAGAATCTTTGCTAAATAGAAATTTATTTTTTCTTAAATAAATTTACAGTGACAGATAGATGAACTTAAGCAACAGAAGAACTGAGATCTCTGGCAAATTAGTTTGTTAATTAAATAAAAATAATCATTTACTGAGTGAAAGCTACTATAGGTGACATGGTAAGAGAATATGGTTTCCTTTTAAATTTTCCTTCTAGTTCTCTATAATATTCTATATCTGCAAATTTTTACTGAGGTTTCTATCATTTGTTCTTGTTTGATTGCATAATTCAATTATCCAACTATTCTTCTGTCAAATTAAATTATTCCTCTAACTTAATTATCTCTTCCATATAATCTTCTAGTATTTTTTGTCTTTTTACCTATGCTGGGAATTTATATGTGTATGAAGTTTCTCTGCACTCTGTCTTTTTTATGGTTATACCAGCTAATTGTTCATAAGGCTTCCATAAATCCTTATAGCATGCAAAGATATTCCTCCTGTGTTTATAGAAACTAATATTATTTTATTTTTTTCAACTTTGCATAAGATATATGATCCCTTCGTTACAATGTAGGGGAGTATTATGAACAAAGAAAACAGCCAAGTTTGCACTTAAAAACTTACTTCCTCTTGCTATCTGCCATGCATAGATTTGATAATGTTGCATAAATGAGAATGCACAATGCTTTGGATCTTATTTTTTAATGTGATTATTTTAAGACCAAAGCTTCTAAATAAGCTTTTATTTCTAGTTCCTTCAAAAATTTAATCAATTTTTCTTAAATGATTATGGTAATAAATACATGATATTCATCAAAAGCAAGTGTTACTAAAAGGATTATAGAAGAATACACAGCACAGATTTGGACAAATTCTAAACTAAATTCTAAAAACCTGACAATACAAAGGTAAATACATATATTGGAACAGTTGGCTGACTAGAAAAAGAGCAAAGTGCTGGCAAAAGCAGCAGGAGAAAAAGGAAAAGGAAATTAATCTTGGACTACTTGAAAGATGAGATGCTGATAATGGAAAGAAATATATTTTCCTGTTTATTCTGTGAGGTCTCAAGGTGCATGTGTTTTTCTACAAATGACTTGATCTTTCTTTACAGTAGAGTAATACTCTACTACGTATAAGCACTCTGTCTGTGAAAGACATGTGCAAGAACATTTTAGTTGTCTACAAAGATATGGGTCCTAAAATACTGAATCATAAACCCTAGGGAGCATGAGTTAAATCAAACCAACTGCCTATAACAGAATTACATTGAACTAGGCTTACAACTGGAAGCAAAACTAGCTTCTCAACCAATACCATGGCCATGACTTTACCAACTGTATGTATTAAATATTATAAAACAAATGATGAACTACAATGGAAAACTTTTCACTTCTACATACTTTAGATAATTCCTTTATTTGGGATACAATTCAATATGGCCCTCAGTAAAAATGCACATTGGAACCTAACATTATCTAATACATTAAAAAAAATTACCTGTAGCCATTAATATTTCAATGTCAAATTACTTTCCTGGGTATTATGTCATGATATTCTGTCATGGAAAACTTTCAACATCTTCTTTTAGATGTTTTATGAATTATAACTTTTTTGCAAATCTGAAACTCAGCAGTACTCATAGTTTTCTTTATACATATAGCATCATGACCATATCATCATCTTCAATTTAATTTTTTCATTCTCTCTTTGTAATTTTGAATTATGCATGATCTACAACCATTAATTTCTTCTTTATGGAAGATCCTTCCTGATCATGTATTTTCTTTTAGCTTTAATCTTTAGCTTCATAAATCCCTCAAAATTTACATGACCAAATCCCCATTATGAGTGCAGTCATGATGCACATATGTAATGTACCAATAAAGATTAAAAAATTTTAAAAAAATTTGCATGACCATAGCATATTCTCTTTATTTCACACTATCCTCAAAAATTACTATTTTCAGCATCTTGATGTGTGTACCTACTAAAAACATAAAAATGTTTCAGTATTTATCATATTTCCTTAAATCATTCCCAGGAGTATTGATGATGACTCCTACAGTATCAGTCTATTTCATACCATCACTAAGTTCTTCCAGATTGTCTTCTGAGTTTATTCACAAACTTTCTTTGAACTCCAAGTTTGTGTATTATGTGACCTTGTGCAAATGACTTGATTTTTCTAACAGTAGGTTTTCATATCTGTAAGTGGAGCTGATGTAATGTACCTCATTCTAGTAGCCAAAGAGAATACGTGTAAATCACATAGCACATTCCCTCGTATCTAGTTTTAATTATTCAATAAATGTTTGATGCTGATTATTATCATTAATTCTGATATGAATATTTTAAATTCATGTATACCTAATCTATTTTTCTCTACCTAAGTTTTTTTTACCTCTTGTACTGAACATTAAATAGCTTTGTTTTATATTTGCATAATTCTGTTGAATAAAGAACAGATTTAGCCTGAACTCCTTGATGAAGTTAATTAGACTCCAGAGTCCTTTGAAACTACCAGTGGACTAAGAGGATTCTTTTAAATATGATTTAATTATCCTCTGAGCTATAGTTCTGAAGAAATTTTATTCCAGTGATAATATTTAATTCATTTCATATCTCAAATAAAATTTAACTTTAGTTCTTCCCTGGTTTCTAAGGAGGAGGTGAAAGTAGGAACTTGATAATCTTCCCTTATCACCATCTCAGCATTTTCCATGGGCATCTTTGACTCAGAAATTGCTTCAGAACATTTTTATGAAAACATCTCTGGCAGTCAAGTCTGTTTTCACAGGGAAGAGCGTGAAACATTCTGTATTGATTTTATTACTGGGATTCCCAACTGTCTGTACAGTTGCTTTAACTATCTTATAGAGATAGGATGCCATAATATAACGGGAAAAAAACAATAATTAAAAGCAAAAGTTCTGAGTTCCAGTTTGGGGTTCAATTTGTTTGTATTAAACAGTGGAGAGCTGGGATTGCAGTTAGATCAATGTGGGTGCAGCTCTGCAGTGTCCTTGCTGTGTGACATGGTGTTAGCTTTTGCATCAGTTCGGAAGTAATCTTTCTGTGGGAATGACAGTGGACTTAGCTGTGAAGAGTTGTCTGTTCTTCTGTATTTTTTACCAAGATTTTAAACATTTTAAGTTTGTTTCTTCGTCTGTAAACTTCAGAACTGTGTGGGGATAACTTTGTTGTCACTAAAATACAATGGGTTCACCACACAATTTAGTGACATCACCTAACTTCATCTCTAACATCCATGTTAGCACTTAATTATTTGACAACAATTTACTGCCTTATATTTTCCATTAAGTGTTCACATACAATTGTTGCATATGTTTTATTTATTTTCCTTTCAGAAGGCTGTACTATACTTGGGTTTAAGGTCCTTAACAAATAGACCTTATCTACAAAATGCAGTGCACATAGTAGGTGCTCATCATATACTTGTTAACTGAATCTGAATATGTAAAACCATTTCATATCTACTAGCCGTAAATCTAGGAGATGTGTTGAAACAAAAGTGAAGTGTAGTAGTTTACAGCATCACAGAAATCCAGAAGATGTAATCCATGTCCAGTGGCAAGCCCTGGAATTGCTGGTTTATTGAGCACAGCCAAGTGCATGTATAGAAAAACAGTTATTCCAGAAACTGATACTAAGCTGGCTGCCACCAAATTAAAAATAGATACATCAGTTAGATGAGCATAGAAGTGGATACAGAAAGTGCCTTCCATTGCCTTATACTTGTAGTTCATGCTGCGTTTGGTTATTTGCAGAAATGATTAATGGAAGTAAAAAACAGAATGATATTCAATAGGAAGAGTGGAAAACAACAACTAGAAATGAAAGGTGTAATTTAGAAAGTATGAGAATTAAGTTGTCTTATACTGGTACAAATCCCCATTATGGAGTGCACTCATGATGCATATATGTAATGTACCAATAAAGATTTTTAAAAAATAAATAAAAGAAAGTATGACAGTGAGCAAGCATATAAAATGAATGTCCCAGGATGTATAGTGTAGAGCGATACTATATTCAGTTGTGCATTTTCAATATGCATTTTCTGTCTGTAGGGAAAATAACACAAGCTTGAGTTGTGAAGATAGAAAAATAATGTATCATTGGTCTATTGAAAAATAATATTCAATACATGTCATTGACAAGAATTTGCTATTTTCTTTCTCACATTGAGTCCCAAGTTGGAGAGTTGCAAAAAGGTCTAAAGATGTAGACATGGTTCAGAGAAAAGGCAACATTGTTTACCCCCTTATCAAATAGAGAATATAGTGCTAATTCTTGTAATGATTCTGTGCAAGTAGAAATTGAATCTTAAGGATTATTTTTTCCATATTGTATTTCATTGTGGTCTATTGGAAAGTGATCTGGACTTTGAGTGAGAAGATGTGAGTTGGACCATGGCACTAATAAACTCTATAACCTCAGGCAAGTCTTTTAATCTTCTCTGAGCCTCAGTTTTCCTCATCTTTCAAACAAAGACCATAATATTTATCATAAGTTAGAAAAGTTATGATAAACTACTGTTCTAGAAATGTAAGATAATTGTGAAATCTCATTGCACAGTCTTAAACTGTTACCTGGGCCACGTCCTCAGTATAAATCAGCAGAAGCCTTTGACCCCTGGAATTAGCCATTTGGCAAGCAACATATTTTTTATATAGCCATACTCGGATAGAAACATGTCACCTGCCTTAAACATATGTGTTTTAACTTCTTTCCCACCACTTAGAGAAGTGCCAAGCTAAAATATTGACAGAAATAAACTTACTTCTGCCTAATCCCTTTTCCCACTAACACTATAACTATCTAATAATAAAGCACATATCTTCTAAGCAGTTAACTTATTGAGAACTTCTTTTTAAATCAACATTTGATAATTTATAAATAAATTATAGGGACTTTAACTATAAAGCAATTTGATAGAGAAAGCACAGAAGCTAGACTTACTTCGGCTCTCTACACCCTAACCCTGAAGCCTAGGGAACATGTAAGCTGAGTGTGAGTCTCTAGAGGGTCATGTCCATCGTGGGAAGACAGCTTTCAGTCAGCACTAGGCCAGCTCTCCATGACGGGGAAGGCAGGGGAAGCTCCTGTGGGCCAAGTGCTTTCTTTGTTCTTCAGAACCTCATATACTAGCTATTTCGTCATTCTCCCCCGACCTTGTGTCTGTGTTTCTGACCACTTATAATGATGACCAGTCACGTCATGCAAACCCTTCGCCATGTGTGCCCATCCGTGCTGGCCATGTACCGTGCTGGCCTCAGCAGCAGTCATGCTAAACTGCTAGTAATGTGGGCAGCTATAGCTACGGAGAAGTTTCCATTCCCAAAAACCTTTTTTTTTTTTTTTAATCATTCATAATAAGGCTCCAATTTCTTTAGACCTTTAGACCATTTGTTTCTGATCTGAAGATTTTTCTTGGTTCAGTAATCTTCTTTTATGAAAGAAATAGCCTCAGGACTTCTGGCTAAGATGTCTGTCTAGCAACCATAATGTTCTTGTCTCTGGAGCTCCCAGTTAACACTTATGAATATAAACTCTTAAAAAAAGAAAATCTTTACTGAGTCAGGGACTCCTCCTAATGACAAGGGCAGTAAAACCGGAGTGAAAGTTCAGTCTATGACCTAGTTGTGCATAGTGAAGAAGACCTTTCTTCCCACTTAGCACCCACTTAGATACCAAAATAAAATCTGAGCAGCTGCCCCTGAGCCACATAAGTGATTTATGTGAGACAGAGTGGCATTATGTAACCACAAGATTGTCCTGATTTCTTCCCCATTTTCAGAATGGAAAGTAAGAATAGTGACACAAAAATTCTGTTAATCAGAAGAGCTCAGAAGTATTTAACCAGTTCATAATTGGAAAAAATGCATTCCTTCAAGAGCACTGCATATATCAGGGTTAAAACATCAGCAACAGGGGGAATAGTTAATTCAAAATAATTAAATACCAAAATAAACCACACACCATGTTTTGTTAGTTTATACATCAAAAAGGATGGGGAAAAAAAAGATAATAAACATGCCCTCATGTATTCTCTTGTAATCACCCAGTGAACAAATCCAGAGTTCACTTAACCTGATCTTTCTGACATTTTATATGAAACTCTGTATCCTGAAGTTTGTAACTTGATGTTTGTATCTTTCCTCTTCAATCATTTCTCAGTCTCAAATAGACGTATCAAATCCTTTTCTTTGAGATTCAGAACCAGATATGCGCGCTAAATCAACAGCTCCCCCTCAGTCGGCCCAAACATTATCTCTTCCCCCAAAACTGTCTTTCTTCCCTTCGTTCTGTTTCTCCTAAGATGAGATGTGTCATCCACACAGAGTCCTTTTATACTCATCCCACGTCCTTCTTTGTCCCACATCTTAGTCCTGCTTGCATTGTTTAATTTAATTTGGTCTCCGTTACTTTTGAATTTCTGCCGCTGCCACCTTCATTGATGTACCGACTGTTGGCAGCCTGAAATGTGCCTCTCAATACCTCATCGTTATTTTGCATAATCCTTCACTTATTTCAGATGCCAGAATTATTATTGTAAGACATGTACCTTCTACAATCCTTCTTCATTGAAATGTATTAAGAGCTCACAAAGACAAAGGAAAACTTAATGTACGCTCCTTCTAGAAGCTACAGATAAGCAAAGTAAGATGCATTCTTAACCCCAACACCCAGATTATCAAATGTCAGCAGTTCAACTTCTACAGTTTCAGTCATGTTTTATTAAAGCATTTCCCATACATCATGAACATAATTGACACCATGAACTATTCTTTCAGATTACACATGATTTTACTAGGTATATAATAATGTCATTTTGTGAATTGCTATCAATTTTTTAAAATTTGGGTCCACCTGTGATCGCACAGCCTTCGGTATGCCATGTGGCTTGCTGTGCCAGCAGCTGCTACCTATTTTGTTGTGCTGCATGCACACATGCACAAAAATGGATTTTACATTTATGAAACATTGAAAAAGAATATTTTCTGATGCGAGAATTGTATGAGATGTAAATCATGTTATCTATAAGTAAAATTTTACTGAAACAAATCCATATTCATATATGGTACATGTCTTTTGCACTAAAACAGTTTTATTTAAGTACTTTTAATAAAAACCAGTGGCGAGAAGTTTAAAATATTCACCTACTGGCCTCTGTGCAGAGGTGTGACCCTGGATTAACCGGACTATGAATTCTGAAGGCCCTGGTCCCTTTTGCTCCTGCACTGAGTTCTTTCTGTTGGCTGTAACCTTTTCACCTCACTTGTTCTCAAAATCAGTTTTGCTTTGTTTGGCCAATTTTGAATTCTCATAGTATTTGGACTCACCTTCCTCTGACATCATGTCACTGTGTCGCGTTTAATTTGCCCAAGTCCCTCTGTCCTTCCTAAAATGGCAACACAGAGCATAACTGAGTCACTCCATTCCTGCGACAACCTTTCTGCACAACACTGCTGAGCACAATGCTCGGTAGTTCTCCTTTCTTATTTCTTTTAAAAAAGAAACTCTTTGTTGATTGAAACTGACTCTTTTTTTTATTTATCCTGAATTTGAGAAATTTTTCTAGAAAGACTTGCTTTGAATTTTAAATAAACTTGCTAATGAACTACTAAAGCATCACTCCCCAATATGACAAGACTGTGATTTTTATCTAAATTGTGGATGTGAGGAAGATAGAGTTAGCTTTCTTTAAAGAGAAAAATGTTGTGACAAAGTCCTACCATTCCTCTGTGTGTACAAGAACATCCCTTAACTGCCTGCGCTGCTGCTTCTGCACACTGCTCGCTGCTGCGGTTAGCTTCCACCTCCTCTCACTGCCCCAGGGAAAACGGCTGTGCACAGGTCCAGTCCAAGATGAGCCGGCCGCATAGTCAGTGTTGTTCACACACAGACTGTTCATTAACTGTACATTCTTCCACCGAGAGGTAAAGTGGAGCCCAGACAGAAGGAGACACAGAACCCAAGACTCCCCCTGCTCCCTCAAGAATCAGGTCTCAACACTGAAGAGCACAAAAAGGAGGAGTCTGTCAGTTTTCAGTGCTTGTGACAGTTTTTTAAGTCCAACACAAAAACATTTATCTGTGTAGTAAACATGATTAAGAAAAACATCAAGCTGCAGTAGAAGGCATAAATCTGTAAGATCTGTTACAATTTTAGGTTGCACATCAAAATTATTAGACAGGTAAATGCAAAGAGAAGAAGATGTGTTACAGGTGAGAGGTGGATACAAATGAGAGACTCACCCTGCGAGGATATCATTGTAAAACGTTCACTCATATTGGAACATATAGTAGGTGTTTAATATTAAAATAGTGAAAATAAAAATAAAACACAAAACCTTAATGATTACCTAGAGAGTAACAGATTACATTTTTCTCTGAAACATTTTAATGAAAAATTTTGAACATTTTTGTATTCCAAGTCTTTCCAAATATGTTGAATGTATGTTGTAAACAAGTTTTAGAACTCATAGGAGGCTAAGTATAAAAATTTTTGACTAGTTGTATCCTTCATTGCAGAACAATTAGCAGTGCATTCAGTTCAGTATTGAATTTATCTTTAATAATGAGATATAAACAAATGATTGTTGTAATGACTTCTGAACATTTAGAAAAACCCCTATAGTGAACAGATAACACACTAAGAATTCTTTTTAACTAGGAATGTAGTTACAAAGATCCTTTTATTCTGTAAAAATAGCAACACCTAAATACTGCAGAACATTTCAAAAATTGTCAGCTGTGAAAATGTAGCCACATATAAAATTATCATAAGGGGTCTTGACTATTTGGTTTTTATAGAGCTGTATTTTAAGCAATAATTAAAAAGTGTCCTGCTGTATATCTTGAAATTTTCAGATCAGTTCTTTGGGGGAAAAAAAAAAAGCCTCAAAAATCCTCAGCTTTAAGTTTTGATTTTTTCCAACTCTAATTACAGCTTAAATTATTTTATGATTAAGGTTTCTTTTTTTCATTCTCTAGTTCACTTTAAGTTCAGGGCAGGCTTAAAACTGAGGACAGAAAATGCTAACAGTGTCCTTGTAAGTGAATGTCGATCTGCTTTGCCCTCCACGTTGCTAACATTTGTGTGGCTGGAGCGGGAGCGGCCTGCCCTGACAAGGACCAGCTGCGCACCACTTCCGGGAGGCGACCCCCCCCCCCCCCCCCCCCCCCCCCCCCCCCCCCCCCCCCCCCCCCCGGGGGCCCCCCCCCCCCCCCCCCCCGTGCCTCAGCCACGGCTTCTCTGCTAAGCTAAAGCAGTATCTGACAGCATCCTGAGAGCAGCACAGAGCTGCTGTCTTTTTTACAGTTCCTTCAGAGTAGGCAGATAGAGTAGTTAATCTATTCTTATCACCTAGCTTTTAGTTTATAACTTGTGATTGCATAACTCATATACTATAATTACATGCTAATATTTTATGTATTTTATTTCATGTATTTCTGAATTATATGTATCTTATTGCTTTATATAAAATATATTCATATATTTAACATTCAGAATATAGTGTCATGACATTGATAAGGTGGAAGAGCTGAAAAT
This sequence comes from Petromus typicus, assembly GCA_004026965.1. NCBI lineage: Eukaryota > Metazoa > Chordata > Mammalia > Rodentia > Petromuridae > Petromus > Petromus typicus. Next base: position 12,214 of record PVIR01004011.1, read on the forward strand.
TATCTAAAACGTATTCTTTTCAATAATGAGGAAACCGAGGTTCAGAAACACAAAATAACATTTGCCTAGAAATTATAATTTAAACATTCAAATACTAAACATACTGACCAACAATATGGTTTTTCAGCTGAGTAACATTAATTTCAGTTTTGCTCCAGTGTTTAGTTAAAACTGGTGTCTTGCCTTACAAAATGGCCTTAGATAATTGAAACTGAGGCCGGAACCTCACATGATGGCAGGAAAATACAAATATCAAAAGCCTAATCAGTGTTATAGTATTGAAGCTGACTTATTACCTTATAAAGTTAAACAGATCCATATTCATGAATTAAATCTTTACCTAGAGAAGTTTAAAAATAATAAAATAGTTACCTTTTTCTTTAGGGTTATATGTAATGCATCTAATAGCTATTAGCAATTTCATGTATGCATATATTCTTTTGACCATTTTATATAAGGAAATTGTACCACAATAATAAAAGGCCAAATGATTAATTGTTCTATGTAAGCAAATAAAATATAAAATAAGAAAAACAATTATTTTCTTTATGACATTCAAATTTAAATATTTGTTTCAGATCATTCCCTTTATTTTTCTTACATTATCATTTAAGTGTCACTTTGAGCAATTCCAGAGGTATGTGTAGAAATGCTGCAATTCAAGCTCTCACCTTTTCACCTCTGATGCTTTTCTCACCTTAAATTTGATTCCATTATAGGGACAGTTTCAAAATATTGACATAATGGGAAAGGAAAACTTCGGTAAATTAATAAAATAATAACATTTTTGTTACATTTACATGTAGTTGCATATTGTATTTTCCTTATGTTCAGTACATAATAATTTTCTTTCTTTTTCAGCTTTTTAATTAAATGAAGCCAAGTGGGATTTGCATAAAGTGACTATTTACCATGAAGATACTGTTCCTGACATACCATTTTGAATTCTTAAGTTCTTTTTTTTGTTTCTTGTGATAAGCTAGTTTATTCTTGTATACATTTTTTAAACTGTGGGTTTTCCTAGTCAGTTTAATTTATAGAAATGGATAGTAACATTCAGTAATCTGCAAAGGAAATATTAAAATGTTTTTTTTAACATGATATTCAGTGTATATGGTAGGATTGGAATAAATGACAATGTAACTATGAATTCATGTTTTAGAACTGTGTACTCACTAGTAAAGGATACCCCAATGTTAGCAAAGGAAACCTATTGAATGTATGTTAAAGAATAACTAGTATTGTACAGGGATAAGGCATATGCATGAAAATGTTATGTGTGGGAAATTATACCTACTGCAGTTTCAGTTATAAAGGACGTGCACTGTTACAAATAGTGTTTTGTTCTTATTAATCCTCACTACATCAAGGTGCGTAGGGTGAAAAATGCCTGGGTTTGGGCGCCCAACCAAGACAAAGGAACATCTTCCTGGAGTCCAAGTTAATGCAGATATTCACATAAGCAGCGTGCTGTAAAGGTGTCGGGCAGCAGGAGCAGCAGGCCACAGCTCTGAATTAGTGCTCTCCGTCATGATTAAAGTCTGCTAGGAAGCCAGGCTCACAATAGCACACTGAGCACACTGGCCGTTCACTTTTTGTTCCATGGAAGCAGCTTACCATGAACCTTCATTCCCCGCTCCCCCTAAAAGGTTAGTTTTTGAAATGAGTGAATGACTCAGTAAAGCGTTCTCAAAATCCAGCATAGGAATGTAACAGTGGTTCTGCAAATAACCTGGATTATAAAGCACATTTACGTACAATATGATATATTTCCTTACAACAGCACTGAAAATAGGAAATACAATTTTTCTTTCCTGCTAGTGGAAGCCAAAAGCCAGAAATAAAAATGGAAATCAGGCTTTCAAACTCTGTATTCTGAATACAATCCAGAGATGGATACAAGAAGAATAATTCTTTATTTCATTTAATATTTTTTTTATTTTTTAAGATTTAATAATCTAATTTTCTTTACAACCCGAATAATAGATCAGTGCACACTTTGTACATTGGGTGTTCGAGCTCCACGGTCTCAAACAGGAACCAGGTGTATATGCATGGAATTTACTTACTTTGTACCTATGAATTTCAGTGAAAAATGGAAAATATAAAAGCCTCTTGGGGCCTTTTTATCAAGCTATACTGAAGGCACTGTTTGAGTTAGTGGGAAGGAAGCTATCTTTTCAAAACATAATAATATTCAGTGAAAATTATATAATAATTCAGAACTATATTAACCTTAGCATATATCCCCAAAGCAGTTATGAAAAACACTAATTTCCCTAGTTTCTGTACAGACTAATAAATTCAAATTGAAATGGTATTTATGAAAAAGCAATAGCCATGCATAATAATTTATTGGATGCCTATTCATAGGTAAGGTTTCACTTGTTCTACTTAATTCACTAATAATTCTTAGTCCATTTAATAATATTACAGTTCCTGAAGTCCTTTGGAACTCTAGAGAATACAAATAAAGTTTGAGAGTAAATCACAGTGATAAGCAGACATTTATTCTATATTATTTCCTTGACTCTCAAAAACATCTTTGGCTGATACTGACAAAACGCAACACTCCATAAAGATTAACACCGTCACGATCAAACTCAAGTCCTGCTCAGATCTTATGACCAAGGTACTAAGCGTTTCCTTATCCAGTATTAGTAAAAATTTTCCAGCCAACATTTTCTGGTTTCCTCTGAATATGTAAAGTAATTCTAATGATGATAATACTTTTTTACAATTTCATAATTTATAAAACTATATAACTTCTTTTAAAATTAATTTTATTATGAAATAGGTACATTATATATACATATCATGATCATACCCAACATTGACAATTTGTACCAGTATATGACCTGACTTGATTCTCATTTTTTCCTGTTCCCCTACCCACCCTACATAACTTTTCTACAAATAGTTGTAGAAAAATGACTTAAATTGGGAGTAAATTACCACAATATAAATTACTGCTGGTAAGTGCAATAGGCAAAACTATAGAGTAGTTCAGATAAAGTGTCCTTACAGGATGAAGTGTGTGCAAAGTCACATATGTAATATATGGTATTTTTTTGCTGGAAAATTAGAATTTGTATCTGGTATGGTATATTATTCAGTGTCACTTTTCAATCAGGTTCACTAGTTTGAAAATTCATAAAACTAATTATATGTGTAACACTAGATAATTCTCCAGTTAGAATTTTCTGTTTAAATAAATAATAAAAAACCCTTTATATCCCATTTGAAATAGTCTCTTTTTCTAAGAAATTCTAGCAACTAATCTTGTTACACATTTTCTTCAGCTGTTCAATCTTGCACTGGATATTTATGAGTGAGCGCATCAGTGATGTGTGCTTATTGTAATTTTCTTCTATACATAAAGTAATGTCCCTGCTAACTTACAATCCAGCAGGCATGGTGACTTGCTATAACCACCAAACCTGACAAGTATTCCCTTTCTTACTATTAAGAGAGCCTCCCGATGGGTACATGAAAAGAGTGGTTATTCTGAGTACAAATTGGCATATCACTGTCAGTGATAGTAAAATTATCCATGATAGTAAAAAAGTTATCAGTGATAGTAAAATTATTATCAGTGATAGCAAACATTGTTTTTTTAAGAAGAAATGGTAGCAGGGACAAACCCAAGCATCTAAGGACAAATCATGTGAATGTAGCCTTGGAAACATAAAATCTTTCAGAGCCCACATAACTCATGTTTAAACATTGTACAAAGCACTTTTCATATTCCAACAAGAAGCTATTCTGAGCCAAACAGCAGTATATCTAATATTTTTCTGATAGTGAGGGAACTGTATTATATCTAGCCATACATAAAGGGTATAAGTATATGCATGCATTAGCTCCAGGATTCCCTTATCTAATTCATGAGCTGTTATTCGTGTATTTTTATGTATTGTTTTCATGTACATACATGTTACAAGTGCATGCATATATTAGTATCATAGAGCAAGAGAGACTAAATATTTATACAGTATTTTAACAGTGAATCACATTCAGACTAGAAAAAATCATGAAATGTTCACACAAATGCTGATATATTTATTTCTATTAAAATTTTTGTACACATGTCAGGAAAAATAACAGAGGAAGAAACTCCAGGAACACATTCCTCCATAGAAACACTAGAAAAAACTAACAAAAACTGTTAAGTGTTGATATTATTAGAAATTTGGAAAAAAGTTTACAGCAGCCACATGAATGCTTAAGTTGATATAAAGGCACTTGAAACCAAGTAGGATAACTTAATTCCATCTCACCCTCTTGACAGGCTCTTCCCCTTAAGCAGTGGTTTTTGAAGATGGCAGCCTACATTTCTGTGTGGGTTTCTTATTCATGAAAAAGTGATTTCTGCATAGAAAAAGTTGTTGAAAGCCTGGAAGGTAAATGAACAAGCCCCCACTACCTGGGATAGAAGATCACTTTTAGGGAAACAACCCACAAGCAGCTAAAAGGCAGGGAGGAAGAGTTGAAAAGCCCTTTGGAGAAGAAGGGCTTTAGAAAGCTTCCTTATGTGCAGGGGAAGCTAGAACAGCATGTCCGTGCCCCAAGCAGAATGCATGCATAGAAAGGTGCAGAGAAGATGCCACACTTTCACCCCATGCAGATCTGGACACTTAGTGCCGCCTACACTGTTGTAAGCAGCTGGATACTCTTTCTAGGAATGCCCCAGTCTGCAAGGTGGGGAAGGTTTTTCACACTCTTCCTCATTTTTATTTCCAAGTATTTTAGGAAAAGCCGTCAAACCATTAGCTCACTACTAAGCTAATGAAGTAGAAATTTCACATGAAAAATAATAGTTTTTACAAAAATATTTTTAAAAGTCATCAAGCAAATAACTACAAAACAACAACAAAAGCTGAAGGAGCAGATTTCCAGAGCTGCCACATATACTGTTCAAGATATCCAGTTTATAAATCTGAAGTATTGCCATGACACATTGAAACTGACTCATTCAAAAGCACAAATCAACAGAACCTGAAGAATTACAGACAATGAACTTACTCAACAAGGTTTTAAGGCTCAAGGAGAAATTCTGACGAAGCATACATTTACCCAGTTTCAGTTTTTAGATCATGTACTACAGTTTTAAATGATTATAAAAATATAATGACAAATCATAATAAAATTGTGTTATCAGTAAAAGGAAAATTCTGTGACGCTCAGTGACAGGAGGGATGAAGCAATCAGTGAATGTGAAGCTCGGCCCTTGGAAATGATCAATTCTGAGAAGGAAAAAAGAAGCAAGAAGAGCTGTGACTAAAACACCCGTAAGACTCGAGAAAAATAAATGTGAACCCTGGAGAAAGAATGGAAAGAATATCTGAGGAAATAATACCTGAAAACCTCCTACATTTTAAGGAATAGATGAGTCTGATATTTCAGAAGTTCACATTTTTATTAGCATAAACTCAAGAAGTTTAACTTTGAGAAATATTGTAAACAAACTATAGAAAGATGAAAAAATCTTGAAAGCAGCAGGATTAAAGTCATTGCACATGTGTAAAGAGTTCTTAGGATTAACAGCCAGGTGTCGGTTAGAGCCAAGAGCCATTTTAAAGTGCTGAAAGAAATAAATTGTTAACAGAGAATTTTATATCTGGCCAAATTATCTTCCAAGTATAAAGGACAAGTGCTTTCTCAGGTAAAAATATGAAGCAGTATGTTTTTCATATTTCTACTACATGAACATGACAAAAAGAGCACATTAAGCTGAAATAAAAAGACACTAGAGAGTCTTAAACATGAACAAAGAAAATTAGTAAATGATCAGATTGGTCACAACAGTATTTTTGTTTAGAACCTGTTTCCTATATGATTTTTCAACAAATGCATAAAACAATTCTCAGTCTGTTAAGTACACAATGTATAAGTGTAATTTGTGATAATGATGGTATAGGAACATAAGTTGCCTCTGCTATAAAAATTTATATTAATGCAAAGTAGACTATTTTAAATTATGTGGATTATTGTAAATTGCAGTCCCTGGAGTAACTGTTAAGAAAATTCAAAGCATGCAGAATAGGAAATGAGGGAATCAAATTGTATCTAAGGGAGGAAAAAAAACACTGAACTTAAAGCAATAGTGCAGAAGTTGAGCAGCAGAAAAGGTGTATCACATACAGAAAATATCGTAGAATAACAAACTCAGTTCTTTTCTGTCATGAGTTACTTTGAATATAAATACACTGGAGATGCCAGTGAAAAGCATAGACTGGGAAGTGGGTTTCAGTATCATGTCTCACCTGTACCCTGACCTCAAGACTCCCTCTAGATTGAAGACAGAGTGAAAGTGAATGAATGGACAATAATCAAGCAAATGCTAACTATAACAAGATAAGCAAATGCAATAAAACATAAAGCTACAGGCTAATAAATGCTGACAACATACACGTAACTCTACTAACAACAGTACATATTGTTCAAAATAGCAATATTTAGTGTAGGTCAAATTTGAGACATCTCCTATTTTACAAAATAGGACTATGCAAAACATCTGGTGGCAGTAGGATTTGCCTAAAAATCAGTAACACAAAAAGCTTGAAAACATATGTACAAAATTAGCACACCTAAAAAGCCCAAGATTCCTAGAAGGAATCATAAGGAAAATAAAAATATCTTCAGGTGAATGAAAACAAATACTACAGATTAACATCTATGAAGTGCAACAGAAACCACGCTTAGAGACCGCTCTCTAGCGCTCTGTAGTGCTTTAAATCTCAACATTCTGAATTCATACTAAAAACATTTAAAAAGAAAAAATGCAAATTACACTTAGAGTTCTGCAGAGGATAGAAATAAAAAGCAATGCAGAGGCAAAATAGAGACCAGGAAGGCAATGTAATTGGTGAGACCAAAAAGCGGTCTTTGAAAAAACTCAGTGGCAATTATCAGTAAGCAAAAGACACACTAAGATAAAAATGAAAGGGAAACAGCATCTAACAAAAGGATTTTAAGAGGATTCTATGAATTATGAGATACTGACAAATCAGATAACAGAAAATTACTAGAATCACCCAAACTACCGAAACTCAGTCAAGAAGAAATAAAATCTGAACTGGCCTATAACAAGTTTTTAAAAATTAGTTTTTATTTGAAAAAAAAAATCCCCAAACTAAAGAAGAAACTGAGGATAGATATTTATAATGATGAATTATGCTAAATTTTTAAAGAATGAGCATAATGCTCAAACTACTTCAAAAAAATGGAAGAAAGAACATTTCCTAATTAATTTTATGAGGCCACTGTAAAACTCAACAAAGACACATAAATTACAGACTAACATCCCTTTTAACTGTCCTTGGAGAATTCCTCAACAAAATACTAGTACACTTCATCTAACAGCATTTGAAAATTCTGTACAGCGTAGCCAACTGAGATTAGTTTAGAAATGCAAGGATGCCTCAATCTATGAGAAAAAATAAGTGTGGAACACTGCATTGTGAAGGAAATTTAAAACAAAAGTACAAAAACTACATAATTCTATTAGTTGTTAGACAAAAAGTATTTCACCAAATTCAATACCTATCCATGGTTTTAGAACAAAACAAAAAACACCTCAATAACCTACAAAATAGAAAAGTTTCTCAACCTGATCAAAGACGTTTGTAAGAAGCCTCCCCTAACATTCAACAGTAAAATGCAAAATTGTTCCCCTAAGGTCAGGAACATGATTATATATTTATATCATTGCTAATGTATGAAAATAAGCCAATATTTGCATGTTAATCGTGTGTAAAGTCTGCAAAAGAAAAGTAATAATTCCAGTTTTAATATGTTCAAATGAATAAAATATTTGGAGCACATGTAAGAAATTTAAAATGAAAAAAGCTTTAAAAAGTAAGATCAAAATAGATGGAAAGATACTAATACCAAGATAGCAGTCCTCCCCAAGTTCCACTGGCCTTTTAAAAAAAATAGATTAAATGTCAGGGGTTCAGCTCAAGTGGTACTATGCCTACCTTGGAAGCACAAGGTCCCAAGTTCGATCCCCAGTACCACACACACACACACACACACACACACACACACACACACACACACGCACGCACGCACACACAAATAGAATGGGAGAGTAACACTACAGTTTATACAGATCTCTGAACAGTCAGTGCAATACTAAATAAAAAATAAATTTGGAAGACTCATTTGTAGCTTCAAAGTTTGTTAGAATCCTACACCAAAAGAAATGGACTATACCCAACAAAAGAGTAAACTTACAAATTCAAGTAGTAGAACTTAGAATCCCAAAGAGTATCCATCATCTCTCATCTACTGATTTTGAGTAAGAGTGAGAAAAGTAGCCTCTTCAACAAATGATTCTTGGACAACTGAACTTTGACATGCAAAAAAAATGAAATTGGACCCTTACATCATACCATATATGAGAAAGCAACTTAAAATAGATCAAGATCATATAACAATGAAACTTACAGAAAACTTAAAAATATATAGCTTTAAATCAATATGACCTTGGGTTTGGGAGTGAGTTGATTCTTAGGCATGACACCAAAATCAAAAGTAAAAAGAAAAAAGTCTGTGACAGTGGACATAGATGCTGGACCATTCCATTTTACATATAAAGAAATCTGGATTTGTCATTTTAAAACCATATAACATATGATTATAATTTTCTTAGCATTTTCTTTGTAAAAAAAAAAAAAACCCTAAAATATAAACTAGTTGGTGTATATTAAAAGGTAATGAAATTCTGAAAAAAAATGGTTAAATTTAGTTTCATCAAAATTAAAAACTTGTCTGTAAACACTTTTGAGAGTGTAAAAAGATAGCCCACAGAAATAGGAAAATAATTGAAAACCCCTTACTGATGACCCAAAATATACACAAACTTTTAAACTAGAAAAAATATAAAATCTCCATGAAAAAAAATGCTGCTTGTGTCTCTAAGGTCTGGTGAGGCCCTCGCCCCAGTTCCTCCAAATGTGACCCTAAGTGGAAACTAATTGATTTTGTCAATTAAAAGGAGGTTAATATTGAAATAGGGTGGCTTCCTAATCCAATAAAACTTTTGTTTTGATATGAGGTGTGTTGAAAATGTATAGTGAATTTTTAAAATTTTTAAATCTACTACAGTTAAAGATGCATTACTATTAATCCCCTCAAAATAATTCCCTTGGCTCTAAACATGGTTATCTCATTTTTCTTCCCACACTCTGAAATATTTCTGTTTTCTTTTTCCATGATGTGTGATTAAAAATACAAATGCTTCTGCTGAGTGTCACCTAATAGAAAGGCTGACTTGTAAAATGATGTGGTGTGTCTTCATCCACATATTCATGCGTTGTGGCACCATGCAATTTTGGGGTGTTTTCCAAAGTCAAAATGACCATGAAAGATAAACACTGAATTAAGTCAGGACATCAACGTAACTAAAAGGACGTACAAGAACATTGCCTGAGAGAGCTAACTTGAGGAGAACCCCATATGAAGGAAACTGGCACGATGTGTCTACAAGCCAAGGAATGCCATTTGTTGCTAGAAAAAAAAAAAATGCTAGGAAGGGTAAAAGAAGGATTCCCACTAAGACCAGAAAGTGGCCTTGCCAAAACGTTTGTTTGTTTGTTTGTTTACTTCTAACCTGAAAAATATTTAAAGTATAAGTTTGCTTTAAGCCATCAATTTATCATATCCAACAGCCTTAGCATCTGATACAGTGGACAACAGACTTGAGAAGGATACACAAATAGTAACAGCCATGTGAAGTTGCTCAGTGCTGTTATTAGGAAATTAAAGTCACAATAAGTCTCCACAAATTCCAAAATACCCATATTTTAAGGAAAAATGCAGCATTAACATTGAAAAGGATGTAAAAGAATTGGAGCCTTCACACATTGCTTGTAGAAATGTGGTCAGTGTACACTCTGGAGATAGTAGCTCTTCAAAAAAAAAAAAAAATGTAGGCTCCCCTTCAATCTAGCACTTCTACTCCTGCTTGTGAGCCCAAGAAAACTGAAAATAGGCATTTAACTTAAAGCCCTGCTTGCAAATAATGGAGCTATTTATCCTGTCCTGCACGAGGTGCAACTCAGGTGTTCACCAGGTGATGACTGATGAATAGTACAACTCAGATGTATTGTGGTATGTGGTACTGATTGCTGGTCTGCGTGAGTCTCCACAACCCGGCATTGTTGTGTGTGGTTACCAGGGATCGAACCTGTGTCCTTGCACTTGCAAGGCAAATTCTGAAACGGCAGAGCTAAGTCTCTGGCCCAATAAAAATACTCTTGAAGCAGAAAGCATTGCACAATGATGTGAATGTATTAACACCACATAATGGTAGTCATTACAATTCAATTTTATTTTAGGTATGTTTTACTACTACCACATTGTCTGGATCTTAGAGTCCAAAATAGGTTGGTTGTGACTGTAGTAGACTTACAGGTTCATAATGTTCCTAATGATAAAACAGTTCTTGTAAGGAATGAGGTGTTGGTTCTGAGTGTGTCTGTTCCCTCTCACGTTCATTTGCACAGATTTACTAGTGTAGCTGGAGAGAGGAAATTGGCAGAAAACAAGATAATCAAGCAATGCAGAAAAAAGAAAGTGAAATATGAGGTTAATAGTTGCTCATTCTGACATTTTGCTCTATAGGTTTTGGACATACAAAAAAGTTGTTTGTTTAATTTGCTGCTTTTCAAATCCAAAATAGCTGCCATATACTGCAACACATTTTTGCTTGTCACTGTGGGGAATGGGAAGAGCTCTGAAGAAGCACTGAATGAACAATGGCTCCTGTATCAGCAGCTTCTCAGCTGTCCACATACAAGACTGAGCCTTATTTTAGAGCTTTGGGGAAAAAAAAAAAAAAAAAAAAAAAAAAACTTCTTGCCATTTGAGCTTTACCTGTGATCATGTAACTACATCCTTTTCTGTGACCTCTCCGGGAGGAAATATTTCTATCTTTCATGAGCATTTTTAGTTTCATTTATGAAGGGATGAATATCCTAAAACAAAGTGATCACAAAGCTTATCATTCCTCTGGGAGCAGAAACTATTGCCTGATACTTGGGGAACACTGTTTTTGAAGCATACTCACAGTGCATAGCTGAATCACATATGCCATATGTTCAAATTCCAGTTCAAGGGTGTCTCAGATACATGGTTTAAATTTCTTATTTCCTCGGATACAAAGCTTCAACATAACTAGTTTTAAACATCATTGAATACCAGTAGTTAGTTTTATGATATATTTGAACCTAACATTACTTACTGTGTGTTTACATCATTTTTTACCTTTTCAAAAAACATAGAATAATAGTTTTGCTTCATTTTATGGCCTATAATTGACAATAACCTTAAAAATCAGTATTTCATTGATTATCCTACATCAATTATCTGCCAGTGCATGATGCAGTCATTATTTAAAGACTTCCTTGTATATTGTGATAATTTTAAATGGTATCCTCCAAAAAATTTCTCTGAATGTTTTGTGAAAAATATGGCATAATTTGAAAAAGATGAGGAAAACTGAGATGCAAATTTTAGTTAAATGTTAACACCCACATTTTATTTAAAAAGTCATTTAACTTTATGTGTTACTGTTTTTAACTTTAAAATATTGTCACTACCTAATGTAAGCCATTTGTGGAATCCAAAGAAAAAATACATTTTACATGTTTATTTCAGTCTCACAAAGTTCTTTTCCAGCTAGAGTTTTCTTTTGAAGAACTGAAGACCCCAAGAGGGAACACTGTTTTCTGGTCCCGGATTAGAGTCTGGAATAGGGTTAAGTAAAGGACAAGTCAACTGTTGCTTAAAGTCTCCAACTTAGAGTCATGTCAAGAATAATACTTCGAAGAAAATATACAACATTCATCAGAATTGAAGGTATCCATATATTACTTTGACCATCTGTGCTTAGTGATGGGAGGTGGGAGATGGTACCACACTGTTCCTCAAAATAGGAGAAAGGCATAATTTGCCTCCATGGTTTTCCTTTATCCTATATTTTCCTAATCTCAGTCAGTATTAAACATAAGAGGAGATCTCACTTGATCACATCTGCATACAAAATTATTGGATAATAATATATACTGCTTATATATCAACTTAGAAATATAATTCAGGTGTACACTGTGCTAGATGTTAATAGGTAAAAGAGTAAAGACATAGTCCCTGATTTCAAGAGATATAAAGATTTAAACAATAGTACTTGCTTTCTACATAGCACCTAAACGTTATGAGATTTTTGTTTCAATCATTCTAAAAATTATAATTCAAACTTATGTAACTTAATCCAAAATAAGAAAGTATTAGCAATACTGGAAATGCTTTTCTGAATAATAGTATCTTTGGGGATCCTGAGAATAACAGGAAGTCATCAGAAATATTCAGGCTGTAATATTAAAAAATACTCACTAATTAGCATCTGCTAAACTTAAGGCTTCTTGAAGAAAGAAAACTATCAATGATTTTACAAAATTAAGCATCTCTTCTCTTTTAACCCACATACAACATTTATCATCATTATGCTGAACACAAAATAAATGGAGTCAGAAATAATCTTGTTACCACAGTCATTTTTCCTTTGATTTTTGTTCTAAACGCACAAGGCTATAATTCTGGAGGGTTTATACTATTGTGTATAATGTTTTCACCTAGATTTTACATCAAATTAGAAAGTGTGTTTTTCTTAGTTTAATATTTCTTTATAGAAAGGAACCTATATCTACCTATAAACGAATTTCCTCCAGAAATTAATAATTTTGGACTAATGTGAAATTAATATTTTTGTCAATAAAACTTAAACTATGCAAGTCATTCTGTATTGAATTTTTAGATACAATGCAATGAAACAGATGAAACTTCTAAAAGTGTTTTATTCTTCAGCATTTGTGTTAATTGGTACTTGAATATTGACTCTGAAACACTATATGACTATCATATCCACATAAACTTCAATAATATTTCAGTAATAAGACCAGGATTGGAATATTCTGTTTAAGTTACACTCACATGCATCCTGAGGAAGTGTTCAGGGCAGTTGACCCTTAATTATATTTTTTGTGACTGCTAGCAAAAGATTAACTGTGTACAACTTTACATTATGTGAAAAGAAGTTTTCTGATCAACACATGCAGGAAAACAGTGTGTACCTCCACCAGAGAACCCAGCAGCATGGATCACAGCAGTGTATTTGGAATATGAAAAGAACAGTAGAACTGGGCACTAATCCTAAAGCAACTCTTATTTTTAATGTATGCTGACAGTAGATAACTTGTTTTCTATCATTTCATCAGTAATTTAATATTCTGTTAAAAGAAAAATATCAAGCCTGGGGATAGCATCTGTTGCACAAAAGACATCACATCAAGTTGACAGAGATGAAGCAGGAATTATAATGTGTTTGTCTTGAGACAGGCAGTCACACAGATAGAACTATCTCACTCTAAAAAGGACATATAGGGCCATTGCTTGAATATTGAAAAATTGCAGCAAGTGCCCCCAACATCAGAAAGTGCACTATATTTAAACAAAAACTCTCCCCTGAAACCAATCTCTTCTGCCATTATCAATAGCAAATATTATAATTTCTATCTTACTAAATTCCCTTACAGCCTTTTCCTATGCAAGTGGAGTAATCTCAGTGTTCCTTAGTGAACTCTGCTCCGCGCAGATGCTCTACTTTGCTCTTTTAGCCCTTTTCATGATTTTGACCTAAACTCAAGTTTTCAGTGAAACACTTGCTGTGCTTTGTCATGCATTGTCTCTGTCACTCAAACAGTTACCTCTGGTGTTGAATGGAAATCTTTCTGGAAGAATTTCCAGACTGAGGAAATACATTTAGCTTGTACACATCTGTCAATCTTGAATTATTCCCACTTTGCTTCCTATACTCAGAACCAAGAATTGTAGTGTCCCTTGGAAGGACTGTGGAACAAAGAAAATAAAAGTAGGAAGAGTGGAAGTAGTGAAGCAGATTGAGACCCTTGTTAGATAATGAATGAGCTTTGCCCAAAAATCTGCACAAATATCCTAAATTTCAACTTATTGCCCATCAGTTTATTAATTGAATTGTGATTCTTGCCTGTTTTATGAGATTGCAAAAATAAAGGATAAAACTTGGAAATTTAATCTGTTTTGTTTTCAATGAAATGCAGGCAAGAAAGTCATACAAGAGCACAGAAAAATAAGATCCAATGAGGTATGATTAAAATTAGAATAGGACTAGAGAGATAGCAGAGATGAGGCAATATAGAAAGAAAATCAAAACAAAATAATTATAAGTTAATTGAATATGAATAAGAAATTAAATCAGTGGTAGAGAAAAGTCCAGAATGTCAGGAATTCCTAAAGGAAAACAAAGACATGAAAACAGGAAAGAAATTATAAAGAAAAAAGATTTAATGAAATGAAAAATAATTGACATTCTTTAGACATCCAAAAAGTTAAAACAGTAATAGAAATATATAAGTTTTCCACACCAAAAACAATCTGAGTAAAGGGTAAAGTGGTTCAAAATATTGTAGGTTGTACAAGTATAAGATGTTGGTTCCAAGATATATCTTCAGGGGCCGGAGATTTAGCTCAGTGGTTCCGGTGCCTGTCTTGCAAGCACAAGGACCCTGGTTCAGTCCCCAGTAACAACATACAATAACGCCATGTGTAAAGACTCACACCCATTAGCAATCAGTACCACATAGCATGGTGCCGGGCATGGTGGCTCATGCCTGTAATCCCAACACTTGAGAGGCAGAGGGAGGAGGATTGCTGTGAGTTCCAGGCTTGCCTGAGCTACAGAGTGAGCTCAGGACCAGCCTGAACTATAAAGCAAGACCCTGTCTCAAAAATAAATAAATAAATAAAAATAAATTTTTAAAAAGATATATTCTCAGGAAAATATTGAATTTCAAAATAATATTTTTTAAAAAAACCTTGTAGCCTAGAGAAAAAAACTGACAGTAAAAAATACAAAGATATCATTGTTGTTTTAAAAGTATCAAACTAAACGTCAACCAAACTAAACTTGGCTAAACGTCAAGTACCAGCAGACAACAAAATGGGAACACTTGAGAGTTTTAAGGTAAATGTGACCCTAAAATTCTGTGCATATTTAATCTGTGGCAGCTTGGTTTCTTGTGCCCTCAAAATGTATCATCTATGCACATTTAGCAAGAAAAAGAACTTCCTCAAAACTATACTTTAACCAACCTTGTGAATAATATAAGAAATCACAAAGCAAAAGGACCCTAAAAAAGTTAAGTCTGTATTGATGCCACTGAAATATGAAAGGTCTAAATATTGTTATGAGTAATCTAATATTTTAAATTCTTTAAAAATATTCTTTAAAATTTCATTAGAAACATGAAAGAATTTCAGTAAGCATCCCTGTATCTGATACTAAAATAAATGGAAGAGAAATAAATTTTTGAAATCTGTTGTGTATTAGATAAAATTATATCAAAAAGGAACTTAAAAGATAATTTATTTTTTAAAGTATAAATTCATCATTTTGTATTTCAGCATAATTCTATGAATTCCAAATCACTGGATCAAAAGCAATGTCAACTTCAGATTAAAGGTTTCACCAAGCTAGGCAGAATACAAAACTGCCTAGCACCCTCCAAAATGAATAGACAACAATCAATTAAAAATTATAAAAGGTTTGAACAGATGCTTTTCTAAAGGAGACAGAGTAATGAATGACAAATACATGAAAAGATAGTTGATCAATCACTAGGGAGATATAAATTAAAACCACAGTGACATGGAACTACACTTTTATTAAAATGACCAAATTTAGTAATATCGACTGTGGTGAGCATTGATGAAGATTCGAAGGGATTCGTGTGCTCATTCACTTCAGGTGGGCATTTAAAAGAATAAAACCACTTTAGGCCACAGTTTGACAGTCACTGAAGAGACTTAGTGGAAAGCCACTGCACACTGCAGCCATTCCACTCAGATATGTTCCCAAGAGGAAGGAAAACATTTGCATACATAAGCACGACAGCTACCGTGAGCTTCACAATAGCCAGAAACATCTCCATTACCATGGGAATGAATGAAAGTTGGAAAGGTGTTAAGTAATATGAAAGAATGAACTATTTTTGCATACAACAAAGTGGAAAATCTCAATAATTATTCTGATTCATAAAAAGGAATCCTTCACTATTACATTTATACATAAATCTATTCTAAAAATGCAAATTTATAATAGTAGATGAGTGGATATCTGAAGATGGGTTGGAAAAGGCTACAGGCAGGCATTACAAAGGGCTGGTAAAACTCAGCTAAAGAGACAACAAACAAGAAATTCAGTGAAACCACAGGATACAAAAATCAGCATTTCTGCAGACTAACAAGGTAATATCTGAAAATGACATTAATAAGATAATCCCATTCACAGCAGTATTCAAAAAGTAAAATACTTGGTAATAAATGTAACCAAATAACAGATCTGTATACTGAAAATTGTTAAACAGTGAATAAAGAAAATGAAGATGAGACAAATAAATGGAAAGATAATCTTGAGTCGATTGACTGAATCAATATTAAAATAGTCACATAAAGTGTCCTAAAGCGTTGGGGCAATGTCTATCAAAGTTACAATGTCATTTTTCACTTTTATAGAAGAATACTCTGAAATTTGTACAGAACCACAAAAATCCTCTGTAATATATATGTAAATGTAATATATATGTAAATGTAATATATATGCAATATGTATGTGTGTATATATATACATATATACATACATATACATGTATATACATATAAATACATATAAATATATAAAAATGTTCCCCAAATTATTTGTACCCTGAGCAAAAGGAGCAAAGCTAAAGATATCATATTACCTGATTTCAAAATACATTGTGAATTATAATTAAACTCCATGCTGACATAAAGACACATCAACTAGTACAAACGGATAGTGTCTGAAAGCACACTCATATCTGCTCAGGTGATGTGCAGTGAGTGTGCACAAGGGGAAAGGGGACACTCATCTGCATGAATGGCACCAGGAGAGCAGGCCATCCTCATACAGCTGAATGAAACTGGATCTTAATCTAGCTCTCTATCTAGAATCTATTCACAAATAATACTTAAGAGTAAGAGCAGATGAGGGCACGGGAGCCAGCAGGAGAGCGCCGAGCGCGTTGTGTGTGTCCCGGGTGGTTTGAGTGTCACGCGGGATGAGACGTCCAGCTGGCTCAGCTGTTGTCTGGCCGAACTCAGGCTGTCCCTTGTACTGGAAACAGAAACATAATTTGAACAATAAAGTTGAGACTAAATTACAAAAAAAAAAAAAAGAGAGCAGAAATTATGAAACAACTAGGAGAAAACAGAACACTCCACGACACTGGTCTGGGCAGTAATTTCTTGGACCAGGTTCCAAAAGCCCAGACCACAAAGGCAAAAATAGACAGGTAGGACTGCATGGAAGTAAAAATCTGAACACAGCGAAGAAAACAATAGAATTCAGAGACAACACACAGGTCCAGAGAAAGTGTTTGCAAATCTTACATCAGAAAAAAAAGATTGAATAAGGATCAAAATGACAATAAATATTGTGAAAGAGGAAGGAAATGTTCAAATATGAGAACTAGAAAGGAGGCCAGGGGAAAGGAACAAATGTAAAGGGAAAATGTGAAAAGAAGAAGACAATGAAAACAAAGCATTTGTAAATAAGGAGAGAGGTTAAAGGAGAATAGAGGATGGGAAAATAAGTATCAAAATATATCATGTGCAAGTGCAAATTCTCTCTGATGAATGCAATCATATGTATAACATATACCAATAAACAATTATTTTTTAAAAGAAAGATTATTTTCCAAAATATGTAAATACAAATTATCCCAAAAGAAAATAACCCTAGTAAAAACAGGCAAAGGATCTGAAGCAAAATTTCTCAAAAAGGATGCAGAAAGGTGAGAGATATATGAAAAAGTACTATCACTAATGCATAGAAGTGCAAATAAAATAACAATGAACTATCACTTCATACCTCTTAGACTGGTTACTATTAAAGGGATGATTTGGTAAGGTTATGGAGAAAAGGAAACCCTTATATAAGCTTTGCTGAGAATGTAAGTTGTGCAGTGATTTTTTTCATATTTTATATTGAAAATATGGTTGTCAAATACCTAAAAATAAAATTACCATGTGGTCTAGCAACCCCACTTGTGGGTGTATCTCCAAAGCAACTGAAATACAGATGTTGAAGAAATGTCTGCTCTCCCATCTTCATAGTAGCACTCTTCATAACAGCTGAGGTCATGGGAATACCTCATGTGCTTATCACTGGATAACGGATAAAAGGTCACACAGTGGAATACTGTGCTGACCTTAAAAGGGAGGTTCTCTTATTCCCCGTAACATGGATGAATTGAGAAGATTTTGACTGAAACAGAAAGAGCCAGTCTCAGAAAGACAAACAACACAGTATCTCACATGTGCACAAGTCATAGTAGTAGAGAGTAGAATGGTGGTTACAGGAAACTAAGTGGCAGTGGTATGGTTTGGATCTGCAGTGTCCCCCAAACTCTCAGGCGCCCAAAGGTGGTGCTTTTGAATTGAAACGGGGCCATGAGACGCAACTCACCGGTGGATAAAACCACCAATGAGCCCATGGCTGAGAGTATGGCAGGGAGAGGGGCTGGCAGAGCGATTTAGAAGGCTGTCTTCTTGTCCTGTTCTTCTACCTTTTCTCTCTGCTTCCTCATTGCCATGCGCCAGCAGCTCTCTGCCTTGGAGACTCCATGGACAGAGCCTTTGAAACTATGAGTCCTTCGGGGTGGTGATGGGTCCGGAGCCCAGCAGACAAAAGCCAACTACTACAGGCAGATCTGAGGAATGGGAAAAGGCAAGACTGTAGTTAAAGCATAGAGCTTCAGTTAGGAGGAATAAGTTCTTGTTATCCTTTACACAGCCCAGTGAATACACTCATTTATAATGCATGGTAGGTCTCAAAATTTGCTAAAAATAAATTTTACATATTCACCACAAAGAAACAAATATGTAAGGTGATAGAAAGTTAATTAGCCTGGTTTGATCATTGTACAATGTATGTAAATATTTAAATATTATACTGTACAAGTACAATTATTTATTGATTTTAAAATAAAATTTATTAAAAACTAAAACTATAAAATATGGTATTAGTCCAGTAAGAATAGATCATTGACACAGTTAGGTAAAATGTTAAAATTTGCTATATGTAAAACAATTTACTTTCAGTGGAAACATTTAACTCTTTACATATTCTTGAAATATATATTAATTCATTATGTCCACAGTAATATAGGCCACTAAGTTAAATAAATTTTGTGTCCAATTATTCAATGTAAAACTTTTTTGAAACAAAATATTTAAATCAGTACTGTACTTTAGTTTAAGATAGACTAACTGTATCTTTTACACCTCTCAAGTGACCATCACAGCTTCATTATCATAAAAGTTAAAAATAAATTATAACAGACTTCATGACAGCATCTCAGTGGAGTACCAAGGTACAAAACATGATTAAACATGTAAGAAAATTTATATGAACGGAGAAGATTCATCTTAAAAGGTCTTTACAGGAAAGATGCACTGTAAGAGAAAAAGAGCTTAATATCTTTCAAAAATTAAAAAAATAATACAAAAATTATTTCAGGGAATTATAAATGTAATTTCTCTGTCACAAAAGTGTCTTCTCTGTTGGAGGCAGAAAAATTGTCAGGTGCATTTTAATTCCTTTCATTTACACACACACATGCACGCACATGTACTTGAAGTGTACTATAAACCAAGTAAAGATAAACTAAAGGAGAATAAGATAGAAAAATCATGAAGCTCAATGGAATCAGGTATATGTGGTTGTTTGCTACTCTTTCATCCTTTTTGTATATTTTTCAGTCATTCTGTCTTGGCTTTTTAAGCCATCCACCCCACTACACCACTTTTGAAGCTGTAGAACTTTGGGATTCTCCAGATATCTTAGTTATATATATAGCTATATTTTCATTTTATCCTTCTGTAAATTAATTTATAATTATAATATTAGTAAAATTAATCTAGAAATTAGTATTTCAGAAAATATTTTATCTTAGAAACTGTATTTCACATAGATAGTGAGATTTATTTTTTCCACACGGGTTCAAAAGTAATTCTTAACAGTAGGTTACTTTTCCAGTCAGCATCTCATACACTAAAATATTCAGGGTATAAATGCATTGGTTTAATGATGGATGAAAGCAAATTCTTGACAAGGCAACGAGGCATGGAAAAGAAACTGTGATGAAATCCAAAACTGATAATGATTGGTCCTGTGAACTCCTGTCATCATCACTTACCTGCCCTCCAGTATTCAGATCAGCCTTGTAAAACTGTCAGAAATTATCTGAATGTTCTGTGATGCTCATGACAGTCTTTTGTAGAACCAGGATGCTGACACCACTGATTGTTGTATATTTTCCTGCTAAAACTAGTTACGTCTTTATTTCACTGTCACATGTGCTTCCCAAAATCATAGTATTTGATGCTTTCAACTCCACTGAGCTGATTTTATTATTGGATCTTAACATACAACAAAAAGGAATAATTGCATTCTATTGCCACACTGCTCATTATCCTTGAGAACTTGCTTCCCCGAGTTAATATTAAGAACACAGTTCACACAGCAGATAACAATAATGTACTGTGTATTTCAAAACGCTAGCAAAAGGTGTTCTGTAATTTTTCACCCTCAAGAACTGACAAATGTTTGTAGAGATAAATGTTTAACATCATTAAAATGTTATGCAATGTATGAATATATTGAATATTTATTACATGGTACCCAAATAACATGTCCAATTTTAATGTTTCAGTATGTCAGAGAAATTTATTATTCATTTTTTAAAAATTTATTTAACTTTAAAAAACCACAGCTCATGTCATTTCTTCTTAGTTTTCAAAAAATCAATGTGTCTGGGTCAAACCTAAGCACAATATACAACAGTTGTTGAGAAATGTCCTACTTTACCATTTGGAAAAATGGAAGGAATCATAACAGGCAGAATGTGGTTCTACAAAAGTTGCTGTTCTTACTAATGGAGTATCTGGAGGTATGTGGCTCTCAAGGAAGTGTTTCCAAGTTTCCTGAGCTCCAGCCTGCATTCTCTGCCCTCTCTTTTGCTCACAACAGACCACAGCTGTGAAGGCCTCTTCAAAGCAGCCAACAATACCTAGGAGAAAATTCTGAATTAGAAAACATGTTCAGACTCTGGACAGGAATTAATCTAAATTGTAATAATGCTTAAGTGAGATATAGAGATTCTGTTATGCCTGTGGGGGAAGTGCTTATTTAAGAGATATGTTTTAAAGCTGGTTGGAAGAAATTGAAAAATGAAAGAAAATCAGGTCTTCATTGAGTGGGCCTATCTGAGAACTAACAGAATGTCCATGATGAACACTGTTCGGGGAAGGGTTTTTCTCTCCAGTCTTCTGTTTAACCAGTCTCTTATTTCGAACAGAGTGCCAGGAGCGCTATAGCCTCTCAGAAAACAGGGCTTCTTGGCAATGATGATGGTGCTTATAGTAACATCCTCACCACGTTAGAGTAAACAGGTGAGTGGGAAAGTCACTGTCCTAGTAATGAGGGCACGGGGCCCGAGAGAGGTTTTCATTGATATTCAGCAGTTTCGGCCATTCGAGTGTACAAGAGGCGGTCTCATGAGCAAGTGTTAGGTTATCAAGAAATTAAGCAAATAGCTTTGACAAATGTTACCTCGCCTTCTGTCTCCACCAGGAATTATACCCTCAAGCATAGCTCCACAAGGACTTGTTCCGGAGTTCATCCCATTTCAGGGAAGCAGTGGTTCCTTATTCTAGATGATAAACAAGTCACATCATCCATGCATTGGGCAAAACCCCTTTTGATTTCTTGTGTCACTCATCATGGCTGCAGTGGATTCCACCGAGGTCGGTCATGTCACAAGCTCAGAGGAAGCCTGGTTGCAGAGTTGAGCTACTTAAAATGGCGCTGATGTCTGGGTCACCACACGAGCAAGAGCAGCCATGCCTCCTAATGTGTCTGTACAAGGAAATAATGGAAAATAGCATGTGTGAAAAAAAGTGTTTCACATTGTGCAAACCCAGTACAGGTTGGTAACATTGTTTTTGTCTTTTAATCATAGGTCCATAGGTTGATTTATGAACCATTCTGAAGAGACACTTCCCAAGTTTTACAGAAGAGCTCATAAAGACACATAGTTGGAGCCTTTAACATAAGGATTCCATCAAATACTTCAACTTGAAAGTATTGTGAATATGTAAATTATCCTGACAAAAATAAAATAAAACTTCCTTGTGACTATATGTCTATATTATTTGCATAGACACATATGTTTGAAATACATTAATTTTACATCTATTACAATAAGCAGAAATATATGTATTTTAACAAAAATTTTCTAAACATTTACCATAAGCCTGGATCTATGAAATGCATTTGGCCTACAGAAGGGAAGAAAACAGACCAAGTCCCTGCTCTGAACAACTTTCAAAATGTTAAGGAAAAAGTTAAATACACCACAATGAAAACAATAATTATTGTTCTCTGTGAGTGCATGAGGTGTCCCAGCCACCAGGAGGGCAAAAGTACTGGCACGACACCTCATGATACTTAATGACTCAGAGTTCTCTGTACATAACATACACGTGATGGAATTGGCAGGAAGCCGACCTTCAGGGGAATCGAGGTATAGCTCAGGCTATAAAACTGGTTCACCACGGCTATGATGCTGTAGGTGAGAAGGGAAGGGGCCGCAGATGTGACTGGAGATGTCGTCGAGGGTCATGTCACACAGGACCAAAAAGCCTTCTAAAAGTGATACTCCACCCCTCAGCAAGCCAGGTTGTTCAAGATGGAGTGGTCTGGTGAGACTTGCTTGTTTAAAACAGCACTCCAACCCCATGCTGAGGATACAGTGCCTCAGAGCAGGCACCAAGAAAGGTCACTGCTCAAGGCCACGAAGTGAGGTTGAGCCAAAACCAGAACAATGGATGTGGGAATGAAAAATCTGAAGATTTTATCTTAGAGAAATATTCACATTTCCCCAACAGATATAAGAGTCACCACCAGATCACCTTTGCCAGTGTATCTGCAATGTTTTTTTGTTTGTTTGTTTTTAGTTTTTTGCCTATTTGCTAGTATTGATGTTAATGTAATAATTTTTTAATTGAAATCTTTATTGGTACATTACATATACACATCATGATTGCACTCCACAATGGGAATTTGTACCAGCGTAAGATACAACTTAATTCTCATTTTTTCCCATAGCCCTACCCACCCTATTGTAATAATTTTTTAAAGTAATAAAAAAAGCAAAGATAGCTTGCATTCTGGATAACTTGACCCTTCTCAACTCCTTCAGTGTGTTGAGAAGTGTGTACAGAAACACACCACACACATACACACACACACACACACACGACCATTGTTTGCCTTTAAAATGTTTTATAATGGTAAACAATAGTGATGCTACCATTTACACACAAAAATAATCATGGAAATTACCCTGCCAGTTGTTTTTACTATGTGCTGTGGGATTGGGAGTGTGGATTGGGTTCCAG
This sequence comes from Petromus typicus, assembly GCA_004026965.1. Taxonomy (NCBI): domain Eukaryota; kingdom Metazoa; phylum Chordata; class Mammalia; order Rodentia; family Petromuridae; genus Petromus; species Petromus typicus. The sequence goes on from PVIR01004011.1 coordinate 35,800, forward strand.
TACAGAGGATGGAAGGCAGACCCCTCAGAGCAGGCTGCATCTCCAGTGCTTTTCAGGTGGATGAGTACCTGAGACAGGTGCTCACTACATCCTTAAGTTTTCCAGGCTCCCCCTTGGGACCCTCCTATCTCAACCCCCAGACAACACATCAATGGATATGCACAGGGCTACTGTGCTGCTGATGTTCACATAAGCTCTACATGAGACAAGTGATCCTTTAATCCAGTCCTGTTAGGAGCGCAGGACCCAGGGAGCCACCATCTTGACAGTCTATTCCATCAGCAGCCAGCTCTGTTAGAATACCATTTCATTTAGGTCTAGTTTTTTACTGATGCATTTTGCAATACCATTATTGCTGAAATTTAAGAAAAAATAACTCTTCTTATACAAAAAAAATTGAGAGTAAAACATTTAAAAAGCACACTTTAAGTTCGACCTAAAACATGTAAAAGGATTTTTACTACCTCTTGATGAGTCTATGGGTCTCCTGTTGCCAGTGTCTTTTTCTTTTTCATAGCAGGCTAGATCCTCGACTTAGCATCCTCTCACTGAGGTTCTGCTTGGTTCACTCCCACTAAGACTGTGCCCAATATTCATCCTTTTCTCTCTTTCCTACTGAGAAAATGCACTTATTAAGAGAAAAAAATAAAATAAACATTGACCTGTGTTTTCATGGCATTGTTTTTCCTTTCCAGTATATAAAAGGCTGCATATGAGCAAGACAGGAACTAGGTTCATGGGGTTCAATGTCTATTTGCCAGAAATAATTTATAATTCAGGGAAAAGTTATATTCTTATTACAACTACCTACTTGTAAGGGAGTGACTACTATCATTGAACGCCCTGTACACACTGTTTTATGACTTTACACTGAGGTACAAACACGTCTTCTCTTGTGTTTCCATGTGCAAACAGATAATATTCAGAAAATTAAAAGAAAAACAAAAGTTCATACTAAACTTGTGCTATGCAGAGAATTAAAGTGGCTGATATTACTGAGTAGATACTTTAGGTGGGGGAAGAGAGTTTTCCAAAGAGATAATACTTAGGATGATGGGTGAGCAGGGTCTAGCTGACTTCACACCCATACCAACAGTGGCTTTAGCCCGTTAGAGAAATGTGCAACCGTGATAAGGCTCATTTAAAATTCATGATCGTGGGCTTCCAGAGGACCTTGGACACTGCTAGCAGTCATACTACTGTACATTTTCTAGTTCATTTCAGACCTAATTTCAAAATTTCACCATTTTTTCACTCACCTCCTGCTAAGGACCCCTGTCTTATTCCACTGAAAAAAATAAAAGCAATTAAAAGAAAATATTCTTGAAGCTTTGTTATCAAATCTATCCACTTAGGTTGCCTTTCCTCTCTGTTACTTTGAAGGATCGACTTTCTGTGCTCCCCTATAATGGCATCCATTCACTTCTGCACTATATTCTTTGCCCCTGACTACCTTAAGTTATGGGTTCTGCTCTGCTTTTCCATCTCTCCTGTGTTTCCTGCATTTTTCTACTCTCTCTGGTCGACCCAGTCTTTCATCATTCTATTCTGTCTATTATGGAAACTTCTTCACATCACTTACAGGAACATCCGAGGATCCTGCAGGGACTGTGGGAGTCAACATCGTTCAACCTTAGTATGTTACAGCTTTAGCTACTACTCTACCATCCCCTTTCACTCTACTTCTGCCATCCTGGTCTCTTTGCTGGTCTTTGAATATTTCACAGCTCATTTCCACCCTAGGGCTTCTGTCATTCTAATTTCATCTGCCTCCTCCTGATACCTCCATTGTCCCCCAGCCCTCTACCTATGTGATCTTTGTTCACCTCGTGGTTGTGAGATGTTCCCTGCATCCTAGTCAGTTCCGCCTTTACCAACGCTCACTCGATCAGTCACTTGTCACCTCACTTGTTGCTGTAGTAAATGTGTCATTTGAAACTCCATCTGTTTTGTTTATTTAGAGTCTTTGCTCCCACACTTCGCTGCAACATAATTCTATGAGAGGATGGATTTTGTTAACAATAGGTTCTATTGGATTAGTTTTATTTTATTTTACTTTACTCTACAAAACAGAACAAAACTTGGCACAAATAGAGGCTCGCTAAATAGTTATTGAATAGACTAGAGACATTAATATGAATTAATGTGACATGGCCTTTAAGAACTACTCTCTATTTAACCCTTAGTTTTTTTCTTATCCACCCCACTTTTCTAAAAATTTGGTAATTTTTGACAGCAAGTCTCTCCACAATAGTATATACTATGTAGAAAATCTTATTTTCCCACATTACATTCTAATTCAGAGAAGTGACTCTTGGGTCTTCCATGTTTCCCTTTCATTGGAAAAGTAGGTTACATTTATCACATAAAACTGTTGAGTCCTTCCAAATATAGGGATAAACCTAACATATTTGCTAGACTAGGTAAAGTCGATCAAGATACAATCTGTACAAGTACCAATTCCCTATGAATATATTTATTATGCATTATAAACATAGACTAATAAAAACATTTTATAAAAAGCCCAACATACTTGAATTCATTGGAACATATTTCCATGCACAGTAAATGGTTTGAGATTTTATCAAGCAGGGAAACCAACAAGTTAGCTTGACACAGTTCATGGATGAAGACAGAAGACATCAGATTTCTCATCACAGATAAAAGTTTGTTATTCAAAGCGAGAGCAACAGCCAGGTAGAACCACCTTGATCTTCTCATTTCCCAAGTGACAACTTCCAGACAGCAGCACGAGGCCCAAGTGACACCTGCATGGGAGTAGGTGGCATTACAAAGGAGGAACATTGAATTATTATTTTAAAATGTGCAGTGTGTTTCCCTCTTGATCTAGAGAGGCACCGCCTTTGCTATTCTAAACAGTATAGATACCTGTCCTTTTGCACCACAGCACAAGCTCTCTACCATGGCTGTTTCTTAGATAAAGGGAAATTAATGTTCTACACAGATGATGTACAAAGAAATAGGCCAGTGTGAAAAGTTACCTCCCCTCGGTAACCGCTCCCTCATTTCCACACCATTCCAGCTTCTGATGAATTGAATTTCCAGGAGTTGGCAACTCCAACAGCCACCTTGTTAAATCTGAGTGACGGCTACTGTGTCACAACCTTTTGAGTTATGCAGAATCTGATCAAGGCAATTATCAATGGGCCTCTAAGCAGCAGTGGGAACCTCGCTGGGACATTAGTCCTCACCAGTTCAAGTGAAGTTTCTGCCCTGAACTTGTGACTCGGCCCAAGGCATCAGCCCATTCCATGGGGTTTACAAGCATCTTCCTGCACTCTGCAATGGCCAATAAGCAGAGAGCTGGACAGTACTAGTTGGAAAGAACTTGTCTGGGTGAGCTGACACCGATCTGGTTCTCCTCTGGGGACAAGTTGGCATCATGGATCAATCAGCTAGAGGCAGGAACCGGCTTATACCAATATTTCTAAAGTGAAGACTCTCCATCTGTGTACTGATCATTTCCTGCAGAGAACAGACTGATGCTATGTGAGTCACCCCTCGGGAAGCTCTGTGATAAGCTAAGGACAGCCTCGTTCTGCAGAGGCCTTGGAGGTTCCCTTGAAAGCTTGCTTGTGTGTGCGACACCGTGTTTTCAGGAAGAAGGTAAGGAATGCTCCATTTCATACCTGGGGCACGCTTCCTGGGAGGCTGAGGGGGACCATGTTTCCTCCAATGAAACTCACTGCTTACACTTATTGCAGAACTACAAGTGGTACCTTTATCAGTTTTGTACAAAACTCCCAGGGCTCCCAGTGTGGCTTCCGAGGGGCTGCTGAGCCCAAGGAATTCCAGTTTAGAGTGAACACAGACTCAGTCCTTTTCAGGGATGGGAGTTACATGATGTCCGTCCATCCATCCTGTCCTTTCTCTCCATATCCTTCCATTTGAGTGGCCATAGTCTGCCCCGCAGAATGCTTCAGAGTTGGCTGGTCAAACTAGAAAAGCTAATTAATCTAAAAGCTTGTTGAGAAGAGTGTAGATCCATCAACAGCCTCAAGAGGAGACCCAAGTTCAGTGGAGTGAGTCTTCCAGCAGCACTGGGTTAGGAGAGGACCCAGCAGCGTGGCCTCTCTCACCTCAGGATAAAACGTGCCAGCCGGGTCCCCAGGCCACGGTTGTCTCTGTGAGAAACACTTTGCGGCCCTTTGCTCAGTGCTCGGTGCTGGTGGACATGTTTCTGGGCCTGGTAAATGACGGATTCTAGACCAAGAGTGATAATCTGCATAATAAGCTTTAATCTGCTGCTTAATTCCAGTCGGACTTGTCAGAGGAGAGTCTTACTGTGCATCTATATGAGCAACCTGACATTTTAACTAGTGTCTATGAATTATTTCTTGATGCAAAAGAGGCTCATAACTAGCCTACCATTCTCTAGTTTTCCAACTGAGAAATGGGACAACTGAGCACTGGAAACAGCCCAGGAGTCAGTAGAGATGCACTGGGGCTCATCAAGCACGTCAGTATCCAGGGTGATGTGAGGGGTGAAGACATAGCGGCACATGTTGAGCACAGTGAACTACACTCATTATCCAGAGTTGCCATCAAGATGACAGTTCAACTCATCTAAACCTTGAGTGATCAGGCCCAGCTCCCCTAGATGCCGCTGTGAGCCGCAGGTTCCCCTGAGGGAGTAGCTCAGCCTGGAGGGGAAGAAAGGGGACACTCAGGTGGTCACTGACCCTGTTTTACATAAAGTAGCTGTCAGGATGTGAGATTCTACTGGCACAGTGCTGGCTGCCCACTCCAGTGTACCCTTCCCTTAAGCCACTGATCCTATTGGGCATTTCCAAGGTGACCAATGGGAATAACAGACCAGAGTCCCAGGGGCTTGGAGATTATGTTTCATATCAATTAGATATAAACTGCTTTTCAAAGAGTTATATCTGATAGTCTTGTTGAGGGGATAAGACCAAAATCCCGAGAGATCTCTGGATGGAGGTAGCTTCTTTTTGCTGCTGGTTTGAAGTAGTCAAATTACTGGCCACCAGAAGCAGACTTCAAGGTTCGGGGGCCCTAAAATGGAGCATATGTCTCTGCTGGAGTGCTTCCCCTGATGAGCCATGATTCAGGCCCTCTTCAAAGGCAGCAATTTGTGGGCTGGTACATACAGAGGATCAAGCGGAAGGCATGAGAGACACATGCTGTCTTCAGTCCTTGAGCTCAGTGACCTGCTAGGCCTTCATTTAGTGTCAGGTTTTGTAAAGACTGAACCTTTGGAGGTGTTGACCATTGGAAATCTGCCCACACAGTTCCAAAGAACTGTACCAGGAAATTAGTCCTCTTCAAGTTTCTAGCATTCAGAGGTTCTACCTGCTAAAAGGTCACGCCACAGTCAGGGAACTGAGGATGAGCTTTCTGCCCTGATGCTGTTGTGCACACAGTGAGAGCTTTGGAAATCAGCGAAGTGACGCACTTGGGATAAATCCTAATTTACCCACGAGTGCCAACCAGCAGGGAAGTTGATAGGACACTGGGGAAGGACCTCCCATACCTGGGAAAACTTACCATATTAATGAGAACTGACTGGGATCCTCTGGGGCCAGTGGTGTCGCCAACAAGCACTGCAGTGCCTGGGAGCCTTCACCGAGAGCCGTCAGTCTGAGGAATGGATTCCATGGCTCACACTGACTTCGACTGCCGAGGCTGTGGGAGCAGTAACCAAACTCAATCAGTGTTTGGACTCACCATGAGCCTCCAGTTGCTATTAGTTTTTCACTGACTCTATGAGCTTCTGGTTTTCAAAGTTCTCAAGTGAACACTGGTGGCTGGGAATAGGAAATGTCTTTGAATTCACTTAAGCAACAAAAGCACTTTAACTCCACCTTGAATTTTCTCTCTCCAGAAACCAGCTGAGGGTGGAGCCAATGTGGAGGGTCAAAGCCACCGCTGAGGCTCAAGGGGGCTGAGAGAGGCCTCATAGCGCCTCCTTTCCAGCCCACAGCACAGCACCTGCTGACCTGCCAATTGTCATGTAGACTCGACAGGTGCCTCCACAACTTCTGTGGATGTTCACATTCTCTGCACACCTCTAGTGAAAGCATTGCTTAAAAAATTGAATCTACTGTTACATTTTAGGGATACTTTTTATCACATTCATCCTTGATAATCTGTACTGTACCTGATTGGTCTTGATTCTTATTTTTCTGTTTCCCCTGCCCTCCCTCCAACCCCTTCTCTCTGTATACATATACATGAGCTTTGTTTCCATTTTTTTTTTTCCTTTTTGCCTTCAAATATTTTCTTTTTCTTCAAATATTTCCTTTCCCAAATGTTCAGAAGAAAAGGAATTGGGGAGAGAGAAAAGCAAGAAAAAAAAAAAAGCATTCATTTTCAAACACAAGATTCTTTATTCAATGTAACTTTACTGGCTTCTTTTTCTCTCTCTCTTCTAAGATTCTAGCACGCTTGGTCTAAAGACTCCAAGCAATATAGCTAGACACTATTCTAGTGCTGTTATTAACCACTTCAGAAATATTTGTTGAACTCTTGTTACCTTTTTGATGATGCTCTAACCAATTAGGTTAAAGCTGAAAGCCAGAAAGGTCTTACTCTCAACAATTATCCATTCTGGGAAGGAGGTGGACTGGAATAAACAAAGACGTAAATACTGGACTAAATGTGAAGGAGAAAAATAAGCTAAGGTGAGGGAAACAGGCCGCTGACTGGAGTCATAATGCCTTTCGTGAAGTGGCTATGGAAGCCATAGGGATGTTGAGGGGCACCCGAGGTACCTGAAGGAGGTTAAGGTCAGTTCCCTCCAGGCAAAGAATCAAGTGAAAGGCAATAGCGCCTGAGTGTTCTGCAGCCTGAGCTGAAAGACTAGCATAGCTGGAGTGCAGGGAAGACCTGGGGGGTGGGAACCCAGAGCTCAAGCAAAGCCACTAGCCTAGGAGAGCAGAGAGGGACAACATTGTCCCCTGCAGAAAGGCAAAGGAATTGGTACAAATGCTGTCAGCAGTGGGAACTTGAGGAAACTTTCTTCTAATTAATTCAGTTTTCCACAGGAAACAGATTATCAGGACAGAGAGAGAGGGGAGACTGAGTATGAGAGGATTCAGGCAATAAGAGAGTAGGACATTTTTACATAGGGACTGGAAGGACAACGGGATGAGGAAAGTGTCGCAATTGCCAGGAAGCACCGAGAGCTGACTAGATCCGCAGCTGTGAGTCCAAAGTCATCGTGATCTGATTGGTGGCTTCATACCTCCCCAGCCCTCTTCAGCCTGAAAGCAGCACGAAGCTGGCAAAGACTTGTTTCTTTTTTAAAACATCAATGGGCTTAAGCATGCAGAGAAGAAACAAGGATGGCAAGGAGCCCGCTGGGGCCTAGGGATAAGACGAGAGAACAAGTCCATGAACTGCATCCTTCAATTTGTAAAGCTGCTTTCAAGCCAGGAAATGAGTATTTCTTGCTGCATTCCCCCACTGTAGATAATGAGAACTCATTCAGAGCTCATCACACCATCTTCTGAGTCAGAAGAAAGATTTTGCTATGTGAACAGGTGCAAAGCACTCTGTGTATTCCACCATCTTTAGTTTTCACAAGAGCTCTATGATGAGAATACATGTACGACAGTTTCCACTTAATGGAAAAAACAATAGATGAGAATAGGAAAGGTGCGATGTCTCACTCGATGTTGTACATGTTTCAGGATCTAGATACAATCAAGGTTTCTGGCATTTAAAATCCATGGACATTTCCACTGCACTTCGGTGCTTCCCGCCAACCCGTGTGAGTACCACGCTAGATCTAAGCCACTCCTTACTTTGTATTTCTCACTGTTATAAAATATAGTCTGATTTTCACACAGATTTGCAGTAAAGTCACCCTCATAGTAGATAGATTTGGAATTATGCATGTGTTGCTGAAAAAGTATAGTTTGCTTCTGTACTGCCAGGAAACCCTTTTCCATGTTTATGGGAAGATTAATTCCACTCTTTTGGCTTTCAAAAAGTCTCTGTGCTTAGTAGGTGCTTTGCACTCAGGTATTCAGAGCTTACTTGAAAGGCCCAGAATGGAGGTGAGAAGAGAGTCCAGCCATGGGAAGCTCACAACACCTAAGGCATACTTGCTAAACCTCCATGTTTAAAATGCATGATTCTACAAGGGTGTATTGAAGGTCAGTGTTTCTGTCTTTCGAAATTTGTCCCCTGTATGAAGGGAATAAAAAGCTTAACTGTAAAAATTAATTTTGAAGAATATAACTAAAAGTACTCTTTTGGATCAGGCTAGTAAGACTCCCAAGGCGGGAAAAGCAGTCATGCAGTTCTTATAAATAATGTCCAGAGTCTGCGTGGACTCGCTAAGGCCTGATGGCTCGGCTGTGCGCTGAGCTCCTTTCCTGAATCCAGAGGCAAAAAAAGCTCATTACAATGTTGCCTGCAAGAGAAGAAGGAAAAAAATATCACTCTACCTCAAGAGACTAATCCAATCAGAACTACAGTTATTCTCTGCAGTCCACAGGCACTCAAGTCCCCGATAACCACAAAGGAGGCACTTACTGAGGAGATGAGTTAGTTTCACTGTCTTTGTGGTTAGGGCATCCAAGACAGCCAGTCTTATGCTTTCCAGCCAGACCTTCTGCTTGTTGATGAATCACTGTGCAGTGTGTAATGTGCACAATGAACATGTAACAAGGAGTCCAGGCTGTGTATCCTTGGTAGATAGATGATATACAGAACCCAAGAAATTAGGTGTCCAGAGGACTGATACTCTTTTTCCCCATTTTTCAATACCAGAGTATTAAACAGGTAAAAATACAACATCTTATGACTATCACTTTCTAAGGAAGTGCAGCTGCAAAGCAAAATTTAAAAATAATAGCATACCAAAGGACAGAATGACAGGAAAAAATTCACCAAGGGGCTAGGTAGAGAACAGTTCAATTTAAAAGTGGGGGAGGCATAGTTAGGAAGAGCTCACTCAGAGGGTCACTTTAGAGCAAAGCTTGAAGGAGGTGGAGTTCTTAATGCTTTATTTGTATATATGTGTCAAAGGTGGATAAGACTCACTTTGTCAGACTTAGAGATGAATCTAACTTATAAGCATTTTCCCTGAAAGAAACTTGTTCATAAATCAGGGAACAAGCCACTGAGTAATTGAGCAAGCCATGGAGTAATTGACCGAGCCATTGAGTAATTGACCAAGCAATTGAGTAATCACATAAAGAAAGGATTCGGATAGAAAGAGCTCTGGAGAGAAGTGTGGCAGGCATGTGAACTTGGGATATGACAACATGTGACAACATGTGCCTATACTAGAGCCCCCAGGGAGAGAAAAGGGCCAAGGACTGTCCCTGGTGTGACCTACAATAGACCAGAGTGATGAGTCAGATCCAAAAAAGACAACAAAACAGGGGAAAACCATGGAGTGACACCCTTGGAGGAGCCCATGGGAACTGGCCAGGCATGCTCCCTGCTAAGCAGGAAACAGCTTGGGGTGACCACTCAGCAGGTGGGATAGAGAATGGAGCTGCCTCGGGAACAGAGGATGGAACAGTGACTGGAGCCGAAGTTCTAGATGAATAGAGACAGCAAGTGTGGGTTTTGCTTCACAGTAGCTTCTTCATTGAGATGAGAGAAACGTGAGCACACTGGCTGAGAATAATTTCCAATGGAGAGGTGAGTCATCCCAGAGAGGTGGGAAGTTAGCAGAACGACGTTCTTCAGCAGGCGAGAGGGCAGAGTGTCCCACACACACCCGGAAGGTTGCCTCATGCCCAACAGTGGCACAAGCTGGTCAGAGCAGGCGAGAATGTGACTACAGTGTTCTTTTGATTGTAGCTAGTTTCTCAGATAAAGTACTGGTAGAAACAGAGGCAAAGCAGGGCTGGAGACTTGTGGAGAATGTAGATATAGGAGAATCATTTGGAAGACCAGAAATGTGAACAGGCGTGGGAAATGGAGGGTGGCTGTCTTGTAGCATTTGAAGAGCCCCTTGTGTGTGGCCGTTGCATTAATTAAGGTAAGCAAATGACTCCAACAAAAAGCATTCAAATGTTAAGAATATAATACAGATAACGGTTTTCTGTTGTCCTTTTCCTTGTTGTGTTCCACAGAGGTTTATGAGAAACCTCTTCAGGGTCTCCAACACTCCTCTGCTGCTTCCTCCCCAGCTTCAGCCCCCACTAAACTTTCTTCACAGATTAATTAGGGGAAGAAGGATAAGAATAATTCCATGTATTATCAGGGCTTCAGCCAGCTGACAAGGGTACAGGAAATGTGGTCTTGCTGTGTGTTTGCACAGTTGTGTTTGACCAGCATGAAGCTCTTACAGAATGGATACTAACCAAGGGGGAGGCTAGGAAGGAGGCGACCAATGGAAGCAAGGACTTACCAGAACTGGCCTTTGAATTCTGTTTGGAGGGGAAAGCAAATGAAGAAGTGGCTGGATCAGTGGATTTTGTGTGTGTGTATGTTTGTGGTGGTGGTGGTTGCTTTTTTAAACACTGTACAATTGTTTGATAATGTAGTAGAGGTTAAAAAACACCTTTGGAATAAGTTATGTTTTAAAATTTTATGGAGGACTGTCATACTTAATGGAGTATTAAATGTCTGTCTACTGCAGCCAAATCACTATTCCCCACTTACTGTTTTCTGTAAGATTAAAAAATAGAACAGAAGAAACACAGTAACAGATACTGAAGAGAAGAGGGCTTCATGTTCTCCTTGATGGTGATCCATTAAAATATTTGCCCTTTTTTTTCATTGACATCATTTGAATTTCTTTTATTCTCCAAAGAAATGGAACATAGGATGTAAGAATACTCTTATTTGTTTTTTGTCATGGTCTTGGGGACCTCCAGTGTAGATGAGACGTTTTAATTTTATTGTCAGCAGGCACTAAAATACATTTCAAAATAAAATGTATTTGTTGCTATGAATATAAATCTTATAAACAAATACTCATTATAAAAGCATATATTTCTTCAGTGAGAAGAGTAGATCAAAAGATTCTACAGAATCTAACAGAGCAAATATTTAAAGGATATTTCAGAAAATCAAATGGCCAGAAGCTTTTCTACATATGTTCTATTTCTTTGAGAATCAAAAGCTGAATAAATCAAAGTGCACATGCTGATATAACTATTAGTAGAATAATTTTTTTTTAAATTGAGTCAAACTGATCCAATGGATCTATTTTCTTACTTAAGAAATACTCTCAGAGATAACACTAGATCGATATAGACTGGGGTTGCTATACAAATACAGCAACCAACTATATTATAGGCTTCCTCTACTTGTATTCCTTTGTTTTAGCTTTTTGAGCCAGAGTCTCACTTTATAGATCAGACTGGCCCTGGAACCCCTATGTAGCCCAAGCTAGCCTTGAACTCATGGAAATCCTTCTGCTTCTGCTTTCCAAGTGCTGGGATTACAGGCATGTACCACCACACCCAGCTCTACCTGTATTCTTCAGGGGAAAGTGGTTGAACTCCTGGTGATCCACACATCAGTAGCTGCAAATGGTCCCACAAAAGGAGCTTTTTGGGCTGTGGAGGAAAATGGTTGGTCTCATAACACAGAACAGTAGAAACCAGCAAAATCTCTGCTAATAGTGTGCTGTGGTGATATCTCAGTTCATTTGCTTTATTATATTAATTCCAATATCTAATGGGATGAAAGATCTACCTTAATTTTAAGTTCTGTCCTTAACCCAAGCACAATCCTCTTGTCACTGAGAATCTACATTTCATACATCCTGGAAGAGCTTATTGAGTTTTAGTCATTGCATAAACAACCTAAGGAAAGTGTAATACAATTAAAGTAATCACAATGTTCCTGAAACGTCTTTCAATTTGGAATTTAACTCCTAATTTCACTTTCAGGTAGCTGATTCCCTGTGCAATTAAGAGTACTGGTGGTGTTGTATTTCTTACAATAAACTAATAAATACAAACAAAGAAACAAAACAAGAAGATGAAAGCCACTTCTGCCTCTATATTGAGTTTGTGACACTAACCTAAAAGTTCTGATACTGGCTTTTCTGATAATGACTGTGTCCTATAGCTGCCCTCTCAGCGGCAGTGAAGAGAAGATGGCATGCATTTAAAAAGCATAGAGTAGGGCCGGGGAGATAGCTCAGTGGTTCCGGCACCTGTCTTGCAAGCGCAAGGACCCGGGTTAGATCCCCGGTAACCACATAACAATACTGGGCGTGAAGACTCACACCCAGCAGCAATCAGTACCACAAAACAGAGTGCCGGGCATGGTGGCTCTCACCTGTAATCCCAGCACTTGGGAGGCAGAGGCAGGAGGATTGCTGTGATGTGAGTTTGAGGCTGAGCTCAGGGCCAGCCTGAACCACAAAGTGAAACCCTGTCTCAAAAAAACCTTAAAAAAAAAAAAAAAAAAAAGGAAGCATAGAGTAAAATTCGTGTAAAATGTAAGAACATGAATGATTCAATGGAATGTATCATTTTTATATTTTAGTCCATGAAATACAATGTTGGAGAAGATAGCTGAAAATTTGTACTATGCACCCATCATCGGTATCTCTGAGGACAGATCCATGGAGCCATCTATATCATTCATCTACCATTTAACATGAACACTGTCATATTATTAGGTTGAGGCTAAACAACAAAGTTTGGAAAGCACAGTGTTTGTGGCTAGTCTCCTCCTCAAACCGAGTTCTGCCATGACTAACCCTGTGATGTGAACTTCATCTGCATTTCTCAGTTCCTTGTAGTGCTTGGGAGGATGAAGAGAATTACTGCATAAAATAGGTAGGGCACTGCAGGGTACCTGAACAGTTGAGGCTTTTGTATTATGATGACACTACATTAAAACAATATGAACACTGTATCCATATTGTTGTGACTAAAGAATCTATGCCTTATTGTTATTTAATAGCATAATATAAAAATCAGTAGGCTTCTCCTCTCAAAATTAAGAATTTAAGAAACCAATGTAGTGTTTGATTTACTTCTAGTGAAGTCTGCTCTTTTTGTGATAGAATGTATGTGGTTTTCCTGCTAAGTTCGATGATTAATACAGTAACTTCTTCTAGATCAGTGGTGCCAGACCTATGGCACATGTGCCCCACTGGGCTATTTGTATCAGTGAAGGCTCTAAAAGATTTACCATCACTTTTTTTTTTTTTTTTGAGACAGGGTCTCGCTTTGTAGTTCAGGCTGGCCCTGAGCTCAGCCTCAAACTCACATCACAGCAATCCTCCTGCCTCTGCCTCCCCAGTGCTGAGATTACAGGTGAGAGCCACCACACCCGGCACTGTGGTATGTGGTACTGATTGCTGCTGGGCATGAGTCTCCATGCCCAGTATTGTATGTGGTTACCGGGGATCGAACCCAGGTCCTTGCACTTGCAAGGTAGGCACCGGAACCACTGAGCTAAATCCCCAGCACTACCATTACTCTTCAAAAGAGGACAAAGACACAAGTCTTTCAAAATGAATTACTATTTTTGTAATATTGTACTCTTTCAGGGGAAAATCTACATTTGAATATGTGTGTTATACAAAGGAAATGAAGAAAACGCATTTTAAGTAAGTTATGAGTATAGATGTCTCATATTTAATCTCTCATTGCATTGGATTGCTAGTAAATATATATTTAATTCAAATATTTGTAAAAATTTTTTCTGAAGATTTGAATGCTGATGGACTTTAAGTGATTTAGTCAGTTTGAGTCCACAAATATTCATTTGCCCAGGATTTGAATGAATAACATACACTCATGTTTCCCTGTAATACTCAGGAAACATCTATCTGTTCTATTTTTCTATTTGTTATTTAAAGAATTACCATATCCCTTAAGCAAAAATTCCAGCTGACCTGGAAAATGTTTTATAAACATTAAAATTTTTTAAAATGGAGAGTCTTGTCACATAACTAATTACATACGAAATAATACTTGGAATAACCCAGAATCAAAGTATATACTGAGTTTGCTACATATTTAATAGTACACTTAGGTCTGTAATACCTGTTGCTGAGGATGAGGGAAATATAAGACATGCTAATTACAGTGAATTGTTTATTATTTAAGTGATAAGGAAACATATCATGAAACAAGTTACTCAGAAAACCAACCAAATTAAATGCTACTATAAATGTAGCAGGCACCTCTGCAAAGACAAATCTGCAGGCTACCATGGCACCCACTTCCTGCCCCTCCATAATTCAGCTGCATTACACTGGAAATAGTCTATGAGCTAAGTTCACTTCCAGTTAAAGTCAAGTTGGCTCCAGCTAAATTCCTCCCCTCTGAATTAACTCTTTGTTCTCCTCAGCCAAGACATAAAGGGCATTAATCAATGATAAACTGTATTGTAATCAATGATAAACATTCATTCTGTAGTCCCGACTGCTTGACACTTCTCAACAGGTGTCCCAAGGCTTACCCAGCTCCCCCATTCCCTTGGAATGAATTAACACTGGGTGTCTGGGGATGTTTCTCTCTTTGGTGCAGAGAGAAGTTCAGGACTCAGTTTCTCCCAGGTCACTATCTTTATGTTTCTTTCAATTCCCACCTTTCTACCTATCAGATGTTATAGTGGTTGGCAGGTGTCTAGCACCACTGCAGGGATCCTGGCAACACCCCCTTTCCCTTTCCCTGCACATAAAGGATTAGTGTTATTGACAAAGGAGCAATATGGTACCATACATTGCCTTTATCAGTGATAAATTTTTAAGTTATCAGTACATAAAAATGTCTGGAGGAATGTGATTGTGAGCCTTCAAGGAAGGTAGTACACTTGAGGTGGGTCTGAAAGATGTTAAAATGTTACTGGAGAGATGGTAGAAGGGGACTATAACTGGGAACTCTGCAAGAACAAATCCATATCCATAATCATGGAGGATCCTTGGATAAGGGAGCAAGAGAAAGAGTAAGGAAATAAATATGCTGAATCAAATAGGGCTTCTGGGAGAAATGTTATTACTATTAAAAACTGAATTAACTTCTAGTGATCCTTAAAAGAGGTACATGAGCTTTTATTGAATACAGTAGACCATTACAAGCTATCGCAACTTCTTAAAAGGGGTAATGACATGATAAATCCCAAAACAATGTAAATACAAAGGAGAAATCAGACAAGAAAAGTAGAGACAATGGAAGGTCATTTAAAGCTGGGAATGAAAATACTCATTAGTTACTTTTGTAGGGTAGCCTTTATCTTTTTCCAGGACAAAGCTGTTAGTTCAAGCTGTTAGATCAAGCTGTGCATGTCCAGTCTTCATCAAACATCATCTCTTATGGCATCTTCTGTCATTTTTTGTTCTTTGAACAACAAGTTCAAGTTACTTGATTCAGTTAAATCACATCTTGGTCCCTTATTAAAGAACTTGCAGGAAGTATCATTAAATCTTTTGTAAAGGTGAGCACTACAAATTATAGAATAGTAAACTTGACACTGTTTTGAGGAAAATTTCCTAAATAAATTATCTTACTGAGTACTTAATATGGAAGAAGTGTTCCTTAAGTGCCAATGTGGGCCCATAAATAGTGAGTCATAGGACAAACCTAATTACCTTTTCAGGCAAGGTTTGTCAAAAGGAGGAAAAAGGGTTTCTAGATATATTGAATCCAGTTAGGCAATTTACCCAGAGCCCTGTGTGCTGTGAACATAAATGGCAGTTAAGATGAATGGCAATTTCCCCAGTCAGTAGTTCTTTGGACAAATACACCCTGGGAATTGCATTGGAGCTTCTCTAAGGCTTCATCTAGAGTTGACTGTGCCAGGGTGAGTGAGTCAGACTCCTTAATTAGATGAACAAATTTGGGTAATGAAGAGTATTGAAGAGGAGTTTTAAGAGGGATAATAGAAAGTCCTCTTCCTTAATTTAGGCCCCCCACTGCACAAGTATAGGTAGAAAAACTTAGTATTGAAGAGATAAAAGAAGTAGCGATAGGGCTGGGGATTGGTGGTACTGTGCCTATATTGGAAGCACAAGGGTCCAAGTTCAATGTCAGGTACCACAAAAGGGGGGAAAAAGTAGCAATACATACATTTCAATTGTTCTTTTAAAAGCAAATGTGCAGTTTAGATCACCTTATATATTAATAAGTCTAACAGTGAAAATTCAGGCAATAGAATAGGAGGAGAGATAATATAGAAGAAGAAAAATCTTCCGAGCACCCTATAATAGGTAGGAGAATGGCTGATTCTGCTACTTGAAAAGTTTACTTCTTCCAACTACTGGAAAATTTAATTCATACAATAATTTTCTCCAAAAGAACAGTTCATGCAATACAAGGTTTTAGAGTAAGGCTTTTTCCACATTTTCATTTTCAGCACTGAGAACATTACACATTTATACATTCCCAATTTACTGCTTCCTCAATAACTAAAAGCTCTCACAGAGTAGCTGTGTGTTTTGAAACACAGCACATAATTTGGTGTCATTCAAGTGTTGGGGTATAAGTAACTCGCACTCACAGTGTAGACTGAGCTGGTGTGTCTAGCAGAGGGAAGATTAATGATGTGGAGCAGCTACCACTGTAATGTTAGACAAAAAGGGAAAAAGTAAACTTTTTATTCTAATTTTTCTCTGCTCCAAATGTTTTATTTTGATAGAGGATAATATCAAAAATGTGGATATCCCAAACTGAAATTATCAAGTAGTAATTTGGAACTTATTCTTATAAAGCCATTGGTACATCCTACACAATCTTAATATCCAAAAGAGTCTTCTAGTGACTGCAGATGACTGTTATTAATAAAGACACTTGTGGGTGGCTGTCCTTTGTTCTTTGGACACATCAGATAGTGGAACCACTACTGCGAAGTTATTTATCAGTATTTAGGTTTTCACGGTACTTGGTGTTCATCTTCTTTTGTTCACTGCCACATGACTACTTTAGTTTCTGTAGAACAAGAGAAGAAATCAACCTCAAAGTGTAAACAGGTGATAAACAAATGTATAAAATGAGCTGAGAGATATATGAGCAGGAGATATATTTACTGTATGTTCACAGTGTCATACAGATAATTAGTCGAGTCACTAGCCTTTTACACATCATAAAACATCACTAAACATGAGTAAATACAAATGCACACAACAATAAGATGAATTAAACCATAAAAAACACACATAATAAATAACTTAGTTTGTATCTATGCCATCAAAAGATGTATGTACAGAATATCAATAGTAAGCGTAGGCAACAAGAGCAAAGCAGGAGGCATCACAGTGTCAGATTCAAGTTATGTTACAAAGCTACAGTGACAAAAACAGCATGGTCCTGGAACAAAAACAGATGTAGGGGGTCCATGAAATAGAACAGAGGATGCAGAAGCAATTACAGGTGCATTCAGCTCTGTGGTCTTTGACAAAGGGGCCCAAAACACTTTGAAGTAAAGAGAGTGTTTTTAACGATGATACTTGGAAAATTGATTTTATGCAGAAGATGGAATTTAGACCAATATCTTTCACCATAAAATGAACTAAAATCAAAACATGTCAAAGATCTAGTTAAGGCAAAGGTTTTGTGAGCAGAATCTCAATGGCAGAAGACATAATGTCAAGAATCAACAAGTGAGATTACAGCAAATTAAAAAGATTTTGTACTGCAAAGAAAACAACAGAATGAAGAGACAATTTACAGAAAGGGAAGAATACTTTCCCACCTGAACCTCAGACAGAGGATGAATACTCATCTATATCAAGGGATAATGTCATGTTTGATACATGTGTACATTTTGTAATGTTTAAATCAGACAAAATGTAATTGTCTCCTCAGAAAATTAGATGGTCCAAAATTAGAGACCCAATCAAAAATGTGCAACTGAAACACTTCTTCCAAGTACAAAAACAAAAATACATGAAAAATATTCAATATTCATGATTCACTAGAGAAATACAAATTAAAACAAAAGTGACATTCCATCTTATTCCAGAAAGAATGGCTAAGAAATCAAATAGTGACAAATGTTGGAAAGGCTGAACAGAAAAGGGAATCATTTTTCACTGTTGGTGGAACTATAAGCTAGTACAACCACTGTGATAATAAGTATGGAGATTCCTCAAAAATTAATTCACTTGATTGAGATATCCCCCTTTTCAGTATAATTTGAAAGAGGTAAAGACATGGTATCACATTTCTATGATTATAGCAGCACAACTCCTAATAGTTAAATTTTGGAAGTGGCCTATTTGTCTATCAATGGATGGATAGATAAAGAAAATGTAGTATTTATACACAATGAAATATTACTCTGCCATAAAGAAGGGTAGGTGATATTGAAGTCTGGCTAAGGGTACACAGAACCACAGACCAGAAGCTCACTATAGGATCACTGTAGGGCATTGCACACAATGCCTGCCATGTGCATTGAGCACCTTGAGTGGCTAGTTCGAGCCACTTGAACATCACCCCCATGTCCTGACTCCCCAGGCCTCAGCCAATAGACTAGTTACCCATACGGCTTTTTCCTGTGCCTACCCCCACTACCTGTATATAAGATACGCTCCTGCTCAATAAAGATGGAAGTAATTCCCTGAAATCATCCTGTATCTATGTCCTGACTCTGCTTCACCTAACCCTCTTGATCCATGTCACAAGTGGCACCTCAACATGGAACCCATGGGCAGGGAAGAAGAATTACATCAGGTGAGTGAACCCCAGCTCCAGAATGGGGAATTCATCTAGCTCACAGCGAGACTCCCAGCTAAAGTTACTGCTTGAGCTCCTCAAGTCCAAATGGGGTGATAGCCCCCTTTGAAATTTTTCTTTATTGTGTTTGCCTTGCTACAGTGCCTCGATACCCACTTTTCTAAAAAACCTAATGCTTGGGTCACCTCCTCTTCCCCCTGGGTTTGGGGGACTTCTCTTCCCTGCTTCTGTTTTTGAGTTACCCAAAGATGACACCGAGGGCTCTTCACCCTCACCATTTCCTGATTCTTCCTTCTCTTATGTCTCTTCCTTAATGGATCATTCCTCCTCTACTGAGGAGGAGATCCCCCTACTGATTCCCTATTACTATAAGAAAAGAAAAAAAAAAGATGTTCACATATGTTCAGGTTTTTCTCCTTTATGAATTTTCTCATTTATGTAAAAATACCTGTGTATAGTGACAAGCTTCCCATATTTCTTAGAAGCATCCAGACGGTAGCTGATTCCACATAGCTCCTATGTGCTTCACCTGTTGGACTACTTTAATCAGGTACAGCTGCTTCTAGTCACAAATTTTTCCACTAATCATCTCAAGGACTTCTTGACCTATTTCCACCACTGAAAATCCCTCAGGCAAAACAAACTGTCCACACCTGTGCCTCCTGTGAATCCTACTACCCTTACAGCCATTACAGAGGCCAGGCATTATTTGTGATGGAAATATGCATGCCACAAGACAGACTCCACCTTGCTCTTCTTACTACAAATCCTGTGCCCCTGCACAAAACACTGGGGGCCCCCACTGTGGCCCCATTTGTTTTCTGGAAGGACCCCTTAACCAATAACTGGAAGGGTCCTGACACTCTATTGACAATGGGGAGAGATTTTTTTCTTTGTGTTCCCACAGGACAGCCTACAACCGTCTGGATCCCCGCTTGGAATGTCAGACCCGACACCAGACACCCCAACAAAGAAGATGGCTACATTGTCACTCCAAGAACCTCCTGGATGCAAGAGGTGCTGATTAGCCAAGCCAACTATGCCGTCAGTCACTTGAGGACCTCAGAAGCCCTCGCACAACAAGCTATTTCTCTTGTCCCCCTGTATAAACTATTAGACAACATTGCAGACACTTAGGTACTACCCTTTGTAATATTGTCTTTTGGGCTGAAGCCCAAAACTAAGACTAAACAGGGAAATGTAGGCGATATTGAAGTTCAGCTTAGCCAAATGTGTCACACTACAGTCCAGTAGCTCACTATAAGACAAATTGAGGGTGTTGCACACAATGCCCACCATGTGCACTGAGCACCCAGAGTGGCTAGCTTGGGTGACCTGAACATCTCCCCCATGTCCTGACTCTCCACGCCTCATCAAATAGACAGATTACCCATAAGGCTTGTTCCTATGCTCGCTCCCAACTCTGTGTATAGCAGCTATGCTCCTGCTCAATAAAGACAGAATTGATTTTCTGAAAACATCTGGAGTCTGTGTTCTGACTCTGCACATCACCCACTCGGTCCGGGTAAAGACACCAGCCTACAACCAGCCACAAAGAAATACTTTGTATAATTGGTAGGTAAATGAAGGCACCTGGATACCAGAATATAAAGTGAAATAAATCACATGCATAAGCTTAAATATCATGTGGTATGTCTTATATAAGAAACCAAAGAATAAATAATTTAACAAAATAAAAGGCATAATAGGAAACAGCATAATAGAATTTTTCAAACTGGAAGGGGACCAAGAAATGGAGGTAGGACTCAGAGGCAGGAGAAGGGGCTTGAAACAGAATTAAGATCTGTTTCATACATGTATCAACTCCTCAAGATGAATGTTATCATTATATCCTGCAAACATGTACTAATTTAAAAACAAAAATTGTGCTTCACTTTTAGGCTGTTGACTTATGTTAATAATTTTGTGGTAACTGATTCTTGTTCATTTCATTTGCAAGTGATATTATATATTATTATATACATTATATATTTTGACACCCTAAAAAGATGAATTGTTTTTTTCTTACATTTATTTAACATCTACAGATATTATTTGTCAATAGCAATTATAATAATGTTTATTTTAAAAATATTTCTCATACTCTCACACTGGCTAAATATATAATCTCACGTATTTCTTACAAGATATCTATGAAGGAAGTATTATCTGAATAGTCTAGATAAAGAAAGAGAAGCTGATAAGGCTGAAGTGATCTGGCCAACCCTTCATAGCCAATGAGCTGTAATGAGGACTGTAGGCTTAGATTCCTCGGTGACCAAAGTCCTAGTTCCTACACCAATGCATGCCTTATCAGCTATTTCATCTAATGTGTATATGGGGTGGGGGGTGGCAGTGGATGGATGTTTTATGCCTTCTAAAATAATTATGAAACTGTATGTAAGATATAAAGACTACCCTTCACAAAGGAAATATTGCCACTTTAATGAACCAATATCAAGTAAATAATGCTCATTTTCTTTCAATATTGTTTGTTACAATGTATAGATTGAAAGACTATTTTAAGCAAATCATGATTATGTTAACATTTTATAGCAGGAGACCCTTCACTTATCTAAAAATATTAACTGTAAAAATCAACACAATCAGTTTCTCCCCTCATATTGCAAAACTCAGCTGGTTTATGATGTATAGCTGCAAAGATCTTAAAAGCAAAAGCTGTAGATTTTTCATGTAAGAATGGTCTTTATGTTCTTATTCTGTTTATTTTAGCATTTTTTCCAAAATAATTTTGCTATATCTTTCAACAGTAAAGAATTTGGGCCTGTATCTGGATTTCTCATTTCTTTTCTTTAAAAATATTTTTTAAAGTACTAGTACATGCTGGTGATACATAAAAAATGTATTCATTTTTGGGAGCTGGTTTGTATGCATATAACATGATAATCTTTACTACTTTTTACTTCTCACTTTTAGGCCATGGTTTCTTAAAAATGTGATCAGTGTGTCAAACTATAGCAGCTCCAATGTTCTCTGAGAACAGCGTACATTTGCAAATTCTCACCCCAAATGTAATGAATCAGGAATTCTCATGTAGATATCAACAGTGCATCTTGTATCACATCTTTCAAATGATTCTTATTCATGCTATGAGTGTGGCTATCTCATGTGAAAAGCAAAGGCTAAAATATAATGAAAGTGCAAACCAAGAAATTTCAAGTCATACTAATTCTCAATAGTACCAGTCACAGAGTTTATATGGATTATATCTGTAAATGTAGTTAGAGAATAAGCAAAACAAAGTTTACTGTCTTATATCATAATAAAAAGCATTGGGGAAGTGGTACTATAAAATTAATTGTAAAAATAATACTTAATATCTTGAGTCATAGTGAAAACTCAATGGCCCCCTTTTCAGGTATTTGAATGTGTATTGTATATGAAGTGCTCGTAAGTCTACATCATTACTAAATACTAAATAGAAATTTAAATATATATATTGGCTTGTATAAGATGTTTAGAGACCACTTGATCAAAATGTGTATAAGAAACATCAGGATACCATCATATATGAAATATTAAATGCTGCTATTATAGAGATTACTGGACTTGATAGTTTGGCAATAGTGTGGCGCATAGAAAGGTGTTAACTACATCATAAGTTGTCAACAAATGTTTAATATGAAAAAAGCCCTGTAGGACAGTCACTACCCTGGCTGACAACTCAGAGAAAATCACGCAAAGGAGGGGAAACAGCCTGAGTCTTCAAATTTGGGCAGAAATTGATACCACAATGTAGCACAAAACTTCCTAGATATAGTCTTACAAAACTGTAGGCAGTGAGCTGGGGAAAGTAACCAAGGGAGTAAGGAAGTAAGCAGTCTGAATTAAATGGGCTTTATGGGGAATTGTTAGGGTAGAACCAGACTGTCAGGACCTAAAATCACAGAGGCACTTTCACATTTATCAGCCGAAGTGAGCTGATTGAGCCATGATGGTCTCCAGAATAAGGTCATATGAAAACTCTGCACTTGAATTTCAAACCAGCAACAATTTATAAGTGAGATTCACACTGGTGATAAAAGAAACAAGTGAAGGACAATAAGGATGCACAGTTCTGGGCTAGAATGACGCTGTGGTTTTCCTGATGTGGTCATCTGTGGTTTTCCAATAGGACATTTTTAGAAAAACAGGACCAAGTAGTCACAGAAATCCTTATGTCAAATACAATAACATCTGGTGGTCACTGGGCTGGAAATGCATGATGCAGAATGTGAATCTGGAAATATTGATCTAAGACGAAGACAATGATGTGACTCAACCCCAAAGCGTATGACACCATGTGACTCTGGAGACCTGAGCTGAAGCAGAATGGGAGCCTGTAATGACAAATCCATTCTTGCCAAAGAGCTGATTGGTCAAAGAGATCTAAAAATGTTGGAAGTCAAGCTGAAGAATTTTAAAGGGATATTTCCAGTGAATGTATAATAAAGATTTGAATGTTTACACAATAAGTTCATCAGAGAAGAGAACTGGTTGGAAGACTTAACCTAGACATGTATCCTTGACGATCACTTTTCAGCCCTCAGAAGTGTCTCTTTTATTTATTTATTTATTTATTTATTTATTTAGGTTTTTTTAGGTTTTCTGAGACAGGGTCTCACTTTGTGGTTCAGGCTGGCCCTGAGCTCAGCCTCAAACTCACATCACAGCAATCCTCCTGCCTCTGCCTCTCTAGTGCTGGGATTATAGGCATGAGACACCACACCTGGCACTGTGGTATGTGGTACTGGCTGCTGCTGGGTGTGAGTCACCATACCCAGTATGGTATGTGGTTACCGGGGATCAAACCTGGGTCCTTGCGCTTGCAAGACAGGCGTCGGAACCACTGAGCTATATCCCTGGCCCCAGAAGTGTCTCTTTTAAATAGTGGTACTTGACAATTAAAAATCAGATTCAAATTAGCCTCTCACATCAAGAGACTAGAGAAGTAGAATATTAATGTACATAGAGCTTCATAAGCTTGACTGTGGATAAAAACATTCAGTAATTTACCTAAAACAACCCTTGGCTTTACTTGATGAGTTCTTATCTTGTAATAAATTGTTAAAGACTTTTTACTTTTCCTTGGCATTTCAACCGTTCCTCTGTCATTACTCAATTTTTAAACTGTTTCATCATAAAAGTAAAGTTCTTTGAATTATCAATATTTAAGCATCATCAATGTCCTGATAAAAGTTTAAGACTTGGGCTAAGGCTGAGATGTTTGTTTTCAAGGAAAATGGGAACACACACTTTAGTGCAGAAAATGTTGTGGGGAGACTTCAACAGTTAAGAGAAAATCAGGCAATTTCTTAGCTCCTTTTCAGATAAATCATATCATAGTGTGACTTCAGTTTATTAAATGAAAATTTATTAATAGTAGACTTACTCATGTTCAAATAAATACAAAAAGACACATTATTTCATGGTAGCTGCACTTATTTCTTCCCATCGGTGTGAGCTAATGAGATTTCTCTTTTAGGGAACTGCCATTTCTAACAGGAAGAGCAGCGTTAGAGACAAATATTATTGTCTAACTTTGGGTCAGCTTATGTCTGAGAGGCATATTTACAACACAGTATAATGTACCACAGAGACAGTCATGAGAAGCATAAAGAAAGGTGGTTTTTGGTCATCTGAGCTTGAGCGAGATCAATTGTCAGCTTTTTAATAGTGATTTTAAAAAAAGGCTACTGATTAATTTTTGGTGTCATGGTGCACACTTTGCACATTTCCTTTAGTCTTTAGTCTAAAAATTAAAAAGTTCAAGTTCAAAATATTTTTGCAGGGATCCCCAGCTGTTAGGAAAACAACAACAACAACAACAACAAAAACAAAAACAAAAAACACAACTCCTTTTTGGTAAAAGACTCTCTTTTGCTCTTATCTGACTCCAAATCCGGGGTCGTCTGTCATGACACCACAGGGGCCAGAGAGAAGAGGTAACGACACCCGCTGAAGAATAAACTATAACGGACAGAGAAAGGATCTAGAAAAGTCCACAGAGAGGGACATTCGCTAATGTTTTAGAAGAACCAAGAAATGCAATTCTGCTCTATGTCAGCACTGGTCAGAGAAATGTGTATTCTTGGCTCCACAGAATCCTTAGAACAACCTGAAGAATTATGTATGTCAGCTTTTCAACATACGAGGAAAATGAAGCTTAAAGCCGTTAAGTGATTCACAGAGAAAAAATTCAGCAAAAATAAAAGATATGGGGATCCAAACACTTGTTTTTCTGCCTTCAAAATCCAACATCCACCACGATGAAAGCATTTGTAAGGAAAATAATATGGCTGAGGTGTGCAACATGCGTGGCTCCCGGCCATGGAGACTTCTCTGAAAGGCTTTCACTGTCATTTTTTTTTTTTTTTTTCCAAACTCAGTCTGCATAGAACGCACAGTCTCCTGAAATCACGCCCTTCCTGTCATCGAGGCGGAACCAGGAGGTGGAATCAATCGCTCAGATTCAGGAGCTGTCAGCAGAGCTCACCCCAAACTGGGAAAGATTTGTTGCATCTGCAAAGTCCCTGATCCAGCTGCCTCCTCACTCCCATCACGGATGTTTACACCGACTGATAATCCTGTTTGCAGACTATCTGTGGATCTTCCAGGAAACTCCACCTCTAAAGAACTAGAGCAAATTAGGGATAGAGGAGCGGAGAAGAAAGCCCGCAGACAGCCGGAAGTGAGTGATCTTGTAGCTGGAGGAAAAGGCCCTTGAAAGGCGCTGGGTACTGGTGGCTCTGGGAGTACAAACGGGGGAGGTAGCTGAGGAGATGCCACGCAAGGGAGGAGAGAGGGGCGAACAGCAAACGGGGACGTCAGAGGCCAGGTCCGTGTCCCCAGACGTGGTAAAAAGCAAGAGCAAGATTGATCACGGTAGACCAGGAGTGGAAGCAGCAGTTATGACGCAAGACCAACTTTTAAAAGTTGTTTTCACCAGTAGATGTACAAAAAAAAATTGGCGTGTGATATTAATTGTTCTTTTCAATGACCATGAGAATATTTCGTTAGAGGAAAACATGACAGAAAGACTTCACAAGTCATTGTACAGTTTCAATAGAATCTTTTTTGAGCTTTTTGGATTTTTCCTTAGAGCTGAATCCCTTATATAATCTACTATTGTGCTTTTTTATGTCTTTTTTTTGAAATACTTCAAGTGCACTGTATTTTTAATTTTCACTAAATTGGCAAAATTGGCTGTTCCTAAAGGTGTTGATTATACACTTTGAATTTAATCATTTTCCTCATTCTTAGCATTCAACCACTGCCTTTGACAGGTGATTAAAACTGAGTTTCTAAAGGATACAAAAATCTTTCATTCCATAAATCCTCTGTGATTGACATTGAAGATCAGAAGAAATTTAAGCATAATAGTTTGAATGAGACTATTTTATCTTTTAAATTTAAACTTATGAAGTCGAACTACACTATGCCTTCAAACTTCTTTGATGCGCCTCTGGAAGTCTGTGTCTGTGTAAACTCTACCGTTCTTCTAAGGGTTATAGCAGTGAGCTGGACTTTAACCCTTGTATTCCGTGTTTCCAATATATAGCTCTGAACATTTTTATTATTTCTTGCTCTTATGCTTTAATTTCATAAAACTGAAGGACTAGGAACGCATTTGTAAATACTTTACTGTCACCACTCTGCTTCTAATCTTGGTTTGTGCTCTTTAGCTCTCCAATTAAAAACTTCTACAAATTCTCCATACCTAGTTTCTCCTATCCACTCATACCCCATTCCACTGAGGCAAGTCATTTCTGTTTCATATTTACAGCGTGAAGGTTTCCAAGGTTTCTGGAGTTTTAGAATTTGTGTTTTCTCTATCACAGGCCTATCTCCTGGATCTTCTTTCACATTGACTTCTTACAACGTGGTGGCTCTATCAAGCATTCTATTTGCATATTAAAGAATAATCTCTTTGAAGGTGATAATGACAATTCCTGTGTTTGTATGTCTTTCAATGTCTTGCAGAGTCAGTGTATGGAAATAAAATTTAATAAGCTGTTGTTCAATGAATTCAACTGAATTTGAAGTTTAAAGATGCATAGGTCTACTTCTTTATATTCTTTTCTAGCCTACTGGCAGCCATGCTTAAATTTTAATCATTATCAAACTTTTCAATTGCTATAATTTTTGAGAAACCACAAAATCAAGTAGTGCAGTTCTCAAGTTTTATCTTTCATCTAAAACAATTCCCATGTTAATTCTAAGTTCTTGGCAAAATATATTTTAAAATTAGCCAATTTCTTAAGTCATTCTAGGTTTAATTTATATATAAACTTGAGAATTGTGTTTCTAATGATAGATCTTCCAATATTAAGTATTGTATTCTAAAAAGCTGACAAATTGATTGATTTAAAACAGTAATATTACTGCTCAATTACTTAAGTAATTTATCATATTTACTCATCTTTTATTTCCCAGTACTTTTCTCCTTAATCAAATCATTTACTAGTTGTAAAAAGGTTATCTTCTTTTCATTCAGATATTTATACTTTCCTTCACCCCGATCTAATATCAATAGGCCATACAGTACAATATTAAGTACAAGTTGAATTGTTTCTCAGCTCACAGAAAATTATTTAATTTTTCTTTAAGTATGACATTGGCTATATATTTTTCATAGATAACCTATCAGTTTAAGGAAGTTGTACTATTTCTAGTTTGCAGAGGTATTTTGTTTTGAATTACTGTTAAATATTATCAAATGACTTTTCTGCACTTACTGAAATACTTACATGGATTTTATTTTTTCTGTTAATATGCTGAATTACACTGATGAATTTTGGGGGATGAGAAAACATTCCTTGAATAAATATTATTTGTTCATGATTTATTATGCTTCTGGTATATTCAATATGCTAATATTTTGTTAAGATTTTTCTACATGCATATTCATAAAGGACATTAGCCTATAATACTCTTATTGTGATAACTTTTTCTCATTTTTGTATTGAGGTTATACTGACCTTTCAAAAGCAGTTGGAAAGTGATTACTTCTTTTCCACTCTCTGAAGAATATTCTGTGAGGTCAATGTCATTTTTTCCTTGAACATTCAAATTATCTGACCTATAATTTTCTTTTGGGAAAGCTTTAGATAAAAAATTCAACTCATCTCTATTAGGTTCTTTAAAAGACATTTGTAAGTATAAGTTAAAATTTTACCAATATCTCTTGAGGTTATAATGTACACAGATATAGTAGATAATACAATGATAAACAACAATTTGACCTTTGGGTCTATGTACTACTTTTGTCACTTTTTCTTTTATTTCAATTTTTATGTTTTATTAGTACATGTTTGTTTATTAGTGCATGTTTGTACATGGGTACAGTTCCTCATGAGGAATTGGTCCATGGACACAACACATCTTAATTCTTTTTTAAAAATCTTATTTCCCTCCCCCTCCCTTTACCTTCCTTCCATGCCTTGGTTCCTTGTTCATTTACAAAGGATCTATGACCCCATTACCCTTCATTCATTCACCCATCACCCTGTTCCTCATTAATAATTTAGGCCTCTCATTCAAGAGAGAACATGTGATATTCAAGCCTGTGTGTGCCACTTGCTTAAGGTGCATCCATTTTCCCCAGAGTGACACAAGTCTACCCTGCTTGATGGCAGAGTAGCACCACATTATGTACAAACACCACATCTCTTCATCCATCTGTCCACTGGGGGACACATGTATGTAGCTACTGTGAGTGTGCTGTTACACAAATGGATGTGCAAGTATCACTGTAGGTTGAGTTCTCCACTCTTTCAGGAGTACGAGAGGAATTGGGCAGAGGGGAATCTCCAGGTTTAGTCTTTTGAGGGATCTCTTTGTGGCTTTCCACAGGGCCTATGGAAGTCTACGTTCCCAGTGACAATGTAGAAGAGTTCCGTTTTCCCCATAGTTGCCTCCGCATCTTATTTTCTTTCTTGATAATAGCCATTCCTTTTGGGGTGAAATGGGCTCAGCATTGTTTTAATTTGAATTTCTTTAATGGTGAAAAATGAAGACCCCTTTTTCATGTATTTATTGGCTCTTAGTATTCTTCTGAGAAATAGCTGTTCATCTCAGTCGCCCCTTTTTGGTCAGATCCCTTATTTGAGGGGCCTAATGGTATGGAGTTCCTTTCACACTCTAGGTTTTAGGCCTCCGAGGACTGGTTAGAAAAATCCCTTCCCATTTTAGAGCTTGTCTCTTCACTTGGTTAGCTTTTCTTTCACTGTGCAGAAGCTTTGAATTTGCTATGAGCCCACTTGTTATTTTGTGGTTTTATTTCATGTGCAATTGGAGTTCTGATTAGCAAGTCTGGGTCTCGAGGGCCTTACTGACCTTGTCTTCTAGAAGATTAGGTGCTTTTGGTGTATAGCATTCATATGTTTGATCCATTTTGGTTTTAGTTTAATAAATGGTGAGAGGTATATCTGTGTTCAATCTTGTGCATATATGGATAGCCAGATTTTTCAATACCTTCTGTTTAAAAAAAGATCATCTATATCTCCTCCAACATTAGTTTTTGATCTTTCACCACAGGTGGCTGGGCTGCACCCTTTGGGCCTGAGCTCAACTTTCTGTGGAGTTCTTTATCTAGCCTGCTTTGTATGACTTATTTCTGTGGCTGTCGCCAGTTGCTGTGAGAAGGTTAAATGGGAACCTCCTGTGAGGACTTTTCTAGTTCAGAGTCTTAGACTTAAGTAATCAATCCAATTCCAAAGTACCACCTGCATAAGCCCTCTTTTGCAACTGTTGAGTCCTGCACTGGATTTTCTCTCTAGTCACTGACCGCTGTCTGCGAGGGTCACTTTAGAGATGACCTCTTGGCATTTTTGTAGTTCACAATAGCCACATGACTTCAACACTGGCCACTCCACTCTTTCTTCCTGGAGCCTCTGTCCTGGGGGATCACCCTCCACCTTACAGAGGCGGGCTCCTCTTCCCATGAGTCAAGGTGAGTTTCTAAACTGCTTCATCCTTTTCTCTACACTGTCTTCTGTTTCTTCCACTCCTCTGCAGCTACCAGTGTTCCCAGGAGTTCCTTCTTGATCCCCACAGATCCACCTCTTCTCCTCTCTTTGCCTTTCCAAGTTGTCAGCTTCTAGATGTTCAGTGTACAGATCTTGGAGACTGAGTTCTGCGGCTGAACCTCTGCCATTTTTTCTTCAGATATTTTATATTTTCCCCACTTTTGTTACATTTGACAAAGCAGATTTCTCCTGATATTTACCTTCAATCTAAACAATCTGTTTAGCATACTTAAAAAAAACTGAGTAGCTCTATAGGCTGAGAAATTTACTTTTCCTTTATCTGAAAATAACTTTAATTTGTCTTTATCCCTGAAGGATGTTCATAATTTATAAGTCTTGTCAGTTCTTTTCTTTCAATATTTTGAAGGTATTTATTTTACTGTTTTCTGTCCTCTGATTATAAGAAACCTCAGTCATTCAAATCATTATTCTCCTACTTGTAACATTTTGTTTTCGCTAGAAGCATTTGTAAAAGTTTTACTTTATCTTTGGCTGTAGCAGATTGACCGTACTGTATCCAGGCACATTCCCCCCCAAGTTATTTCTCTTTGTGGTTTTTTTGAGTTATAAATGTATGTCTTCAAGCCACTTGAAAGTTTTCTGCTATTATTTCTTCCAAATGCATTTTCTTCCCCAATTTATCTTGTGCCGATTCACAGAATTTGGCTCTCTCTGTACAAGAGATCCTCCCTCACCTCCCGGAAGGATGAATTTTCAAAAGTTTTACCCGACCACGTTGTTACACCTCTGCTCATGTGCACACTGAAACCTCGCCCTCCATCAAAGAGCGCATGAGGAAAGAAAAGCTAATCACCCTGAGACACGCAACTTCTGTAAGTTTTATCTTCCTTCTACAATTCATCCCCTTCATTTGCCTTCAGGAGTCCAAAATATTTTTGGTCTTTTTATATAAATGCATCTTTATATCTTGTTCAGAAACTTTATTTGAACTAAAAGAAGGTAAGATTCAGTGGGTTTATACTATTCAAGTGGAACTGAAATCCAAAGTTCTATTTTAAGTGAATCATCTTAGCTACTCTTTTGAAATTAGACTACAGAAGAGGAGGAAGGAGAAAAATTGAAATGCTCTTATACCTACAGAGGTGAAAGATAATGATGGAGACCATTATACTGCTGACAAGGCCAGCAGTAATGGAGACACAGTGTAGTTCTTTTCTGGGTGTATTTTAAAATTTATGTGGATATTCTGGCAAATCAGATATTAAACATATGAGAAGGCAGCATATCAATGGCACCTTGGAAGGCTAAGCCTTAAAATGAAATGGGATATATGACATAAAGGAAAAAGTAAGGGCAATTATCAGTAGTTTGACTGCCATGTCAGAACTGAAAGGCTTATTACCCATCCAAGTGGAGAAACAAGAAGAGCAGTGAGTAGGTAAGTCTAGACTTTGCAGGGAGAGAACTCGCCTACAGATTTAAACCAATTACAGTCCACAATTTACAGTTGGTACTAAGAGTTCAGACTCTGTAAGACACCCTAGGGAAATGGTTTTAAAACTTTAGTGTTCAAGAAATTCCCCTACAGTACTTATTACAACTCAGATTTCTGGGCCTCAGTCCCAGAGTTTCTGATTAATTAGGTCTTTGGAGAGATCAGAAAATTTGCATTTCTCACAAGTTTCCCAGTTGTGCAGAGCTGCTGGTCTGAGCACTTTGGGAGCCACTGCCTGAGGCTGACGCTGTAGGAATGACAGAGAACAGGCTCAGGGACTGAGCTCCAGGAGCTTGGCTTTATAGATCAGAGAACAGATTAAGAACCAGCCAAGGAGGCAGAAGTACTTTGGGTGGAAGCCAAGAAAAAGTTCTAGAAAAGATGGTTAAAAAGAGAAAAACTGCCCCTCACCTTTGCTGTCTATAATTCATGTAAAATCAAACCTGCAAATAGGGTAAGGGATTTAGATCAGTGGTTCTGGTGCCTGCCTCATAAATGCAAGTTCCCAAGTTCAGTCCCCAGTATTAGCGCAAAAAACAAACAAACATACAAACAAAACAAACAAATAAACAAATAAAACCTTTGAGAACAAACTATTGCAGATACCAACATGGAAATTATTGATGACCTTAAAATATCAGTTTGCTAGAGGCTTTGGGGCAAAAGTCTTATTGTTGGGATTTTTGTTCCTATGACATAAAAAGGTTCAGCAACCTCATACCTCAATGACACCAGGTCCTAAATTCCTTTGTCAAGTATTATGTACAACAGTGCTACTGGTGGTTGATTCTCTGAAAAGAAGAGGCTAAGCCAACATCAACCAAGGCAAATGTTTCTGTTCACTTTACAGGTAAAAATATTTAATTCAGATTAACAGCTTGGTCTTTTACTTGTAACATCAGTCCTTTAAAAGTGTGACTTGCACTGATTCCTGTGATCCTACATCACTTGAATCCTGTTACCAGAATAACTTTCCAGAGTTCTAATTAAATTCAGACGAAACAGTAAAGTCTCTTTCAAGGTCTTATTCTTCCTGGAAGTCCAATTATATCTCTATATTTTTCTTCATCTAGAAGTTGCTATGGCCACATTATTATCTTAAGCTTTGTGAAGTGGGCTGTTTCATAAGTAATTTCTTTTGTTAAAATTTTTATGATTTTACCACTTTACATTATTTATAAAGAAGTTGGGAAATAGTATAATATCCTGTTTCTATGGTTTTGCTTATTTATTTGCTTTTGTGATGCTGGGACTGAATCCAGGAAAATACTCAATGAGCTATAGTTCCAGGCTTTTTTAAAAGCTAGTTTCTCCCTAAATTGTCCGGGCTGGCTAGCCTCAAACTCCTACCTCAGCCTTCTAAATAGCTGGTGTTACACACATGTTGAGCTGCATCTTTTTATAGTATTATCAAACTTTAGAGATGTCTTTTTATTTATTATCATTGTTTCTTCAAAATAAAAGATACCATAATGCATTTGAAGAATTTTGTCTATAAAAAAATAACCTTGAATTTAACTGAATGCATTGACAGGTACATAGAGTGTAAAAGAAGTCCTTGAAAAGTAAGATTTTCCCCCAAGAAGTTTTTACTTTATTGCAAACCCAATGAAAACCCCTCTATTATTTAAATTGAAGTGACAATTACATCTAAAATAACAGTGTGGAAATTAGATTTTTATTCTGCAGCTAAATCAAACTAGAAATGGAAAGTACAATTAGTTAAAGAATGACCAGCCCATGTTTTGGGGATATAAGTAAAAAATAAGCATACCTCTGTTATAAGTTTCTTGCAGAATGCATGTGATCTGAAACTGAATGTAGTATCTTTATACATGAATGAATCATTTAAAAAAAAAAAAAAAAAAGCAAATGTAAGTTCCTGTTACTTATAATGTCCTGGTTCTCAAAGAAAGAATTTAAAAGTTTCAAGCCACCAAATGTTTTAGAACTCCTTTGGTTATCTTGTGAGAGGTAACCTTCCTCCGAGAGGAAGAGGAAGACTACCCATTTTTCATAGCAGAGCTGATTTGAGAGATATTTTATCTTAAATAACTAGATAATAACATACATGAAGGATGCTTTGTTATTATTAATGTTCAGTTATTTTCAGGTACAAAAATTGCCCACTGTAATCCAAGTAAGATATTTTAACATATAGAGAACAAATAACTTAAAACTCAGCAGTTTTCTTAAAGCAGTGAGTCTACCAGCAAGGACTGAAAATCACTCAATGGTCTTTTTTATAGAGACTCAATAAATCACTGGGAATGTTCACTGTATCTTTTCTATGTGTTCCACCACAAACATAATCCAGTCTGTCAATATTTCTAGAGAGAGGGCATTTCCTGCCTGTATTGAATTGCAATGACTTCTGTATCTATTGGTGAAATTCAGACACAATATCATTCCTGTCTTTATTGACCATTAATTAGTCACACACCCAATGCTGAGACACAATGCCTGGCACTAACAATTTAAAGGAGGAGAAGTTGAATTTCTATCACAGTGAGGGGAATCTGACACATGGCTGGCTGGGTCAAGGGCAGAGACTTCCTGGTAGGAGGGTACAAGAGGGAAGCTGCTCACCTCAGGACAGCCAGGACGTGGAGTGAAAGGAGGAGTCAGGGGCTGAGAAACACCTTCCAAACGGAAACTCCTAGTGGCACACCTCTTCCAACCCGGCCTTTTAAACTGCAGACTTATACATGGATTAACACACCGATGAGTGTTTAACTATATGTTTCATTCATCTTCCAAAACTCCCACCTCTAGACATAGGAGATTTTTGAGGCTCATTCTAAAGTCTAAACAATAACATATCAAGGCTAATGTTCATCTTATGATGTAAAACTTATTTAGTCCATCCCTAAGATTTGCCAAATCTTAATGGTTTCAGCAGAGTGCAAATGTTCAAATTTGAAGTCTTTCTGGGCCTGAAGGCAAACTTATCCCTGAGCCCCTGAGAAAATAAAAAAGGATATTAAATACTTCCAGCACACAATGCACAAGGTAAATATTTCTATTCCAAAAGGACACATAGGTGAATTAGGACCAAAGAAAAAAACAAAAATCAACAACAACAAAAAATTAAATTCTGTAGTTTCATATCCAGAACTCAGGGCAGGTTGTGGCTAGGGAGGAACTCCGAAGGGCTTGGTGATCACACTCTATTTTTAAAATAAATTTTAATTGATTTCTTGGTACACTTTATATATACATCATGATCACACTCAATATTGATAATTTGTACTAGTATATGATACACCTTAATTCTCATTTTTCCCATTCCTCTGCCTACCCTACAACCCCCAGACCTCTATGTATGAAGCTTTGTTTCCTTTTTACCATCAATTTTTTTCTTTCCCTCCTTAACTTACTCCTACCCCCTTTTTCTTTTAAATATTTTCTATTTTCAAATATTTATCTTATATTTTGGAACAAGTTTATATCTTTAGTTTCTCATACTAGAGAAAAGATATGTTATTTACAATCTGCGTGCTATTTATTTCATTTATGGGTATGTCCTCAAGGTATGGCCCTTCAGGACAAAGGACTCAAGTTTATCATTCTTTATGACAGAGTAATACTCCACTTTATAAAAACAAATCATATCTTCTTTATCCCCGCTCCATTTGATGGGCATCAAGTTGAAGATTTAGCTATCACTGGTTGAGATGCTATAAACATGGGTGCACATATATCTCTGTGATAGGAATGCTTGAATTCTTTCATGTTTATACCCAGCGGTTCTCACCAATCAACCTGCCAGCCCTTCCCACCTGCCTCACAGAGCTTCCTGAGGCCCCACATTGTTCTGCCCTATGTAGTTATTCTGTATCCAAAGTTAACAACTTTAGTACAACAAATATAGGTCAGTTTCTGTAACTTGCAAAGACTACAGAGACCAAAAAAAAAGTCTACTGTTATATTTGGGTAAATACCTCAAAATATTATTAGATACAAAAGGCTTATGCCAACTCCTACTGACTTGTACCACTTTTTGAACTACTAGTCATCAATATTTTTCTACTTTTAATATCTGGCTCCAGGTTATTTAACATATTTATAAAATGAAACTTCAAAAACATCAAAAACTTGGTACTGTTTTCATATTCGTTATCAAAAGAAGATGGTTCAGCCAAGCATAAATCCCATCTTCTTTTGTCTTATTTAAATCAATCAAGGTGCCCTTTCCTTTGCTGGCATAGGTACAAGATAATAGACCTTTGGTTCCTCTAAATTATTTAAAAATGAGATATCAAAGTCTCAGGGGTAAGGGGAATGAGGGGAATGAGGTGTCAAAGAAAAAATAAATATAGGCAAAAAAATCTAGGAAAATAATAATTTCTAAAAATGAAAACTGCATTTTCACTTTTTTCTCTTCTCCCCGAATCCAGTTGCTCTGCTCAGTTCCCTTTCCCCTGTGTGTGGCTCAACTGTTCACTTTCCTCTCACAAACATCCCTCTCTCACCGTGCATCCTGTGCTCCCTGCCTATGCTCACTGTCAAGCAGGCTTTGGGGCAGGGACACAGGCTTTACCTGGGCATAGCCATTAGTGTTCTGTGGACCGCCTCCCCCCAACCAGGATGAGGACTCTAGACCCACAAATTCCGCACATTTCTCACCCCAAGAACACATAAATATTCCTAGCTCCACATTGTAGTTTGCCTCCCTCTATCCTGAAGACCTACACTCTATTTTTGAGTCCATACTTAAAATGTTTTCACCTAACCTGAGTGAGGTGGCACACACCTGTAATCCCTGCACTTGGCAGGCTGAGGCAAGAAGATTGCTGCAAGTATGAGGCCAGTCAGTGCTACTTACTGAATTCAAGGCCAGCCTGAGCTACATAGCAAGACCTTGTTTTAAAAAATGAAATTTCATTCTAATAATTCTATTATACTTCTTAAAATTATAAATATAGTGAAAGAGTGGGATGGTAATAGACCCAGGAGAAAAAAGGTGGATATATTTCTAAACTTTGAAGTATCTTAATGTTAATTTCTAGTGCAACTTTTTGTAATATAGTATGAAAAGACAAATGTTTCTCAAAATGAACTATAATAAACATGATAATAATTTTAGCCTATTAATGTAGAGAAAATTCCATTATATCCATGATTTTTACAAATGAAAGGAACAATAATGACTTTCTTTCTAATGTAATATTATATCCACCCAGATTCCTGTGCTAAACTAAAAGTTTAAAAGGCATCTAGGCCCCTGAACCTAAGTTAATGATATAATGAATAGGAAGAAAAGTCACTAATTTAATGGCAAATGAACTGCTCATGTATGGATTGAGATTGAAGCAAAAAATTATTTTTCATTGATTATTTTATTGAACACAAACGCTGGAGGGTATTTATTTTGTGTGTTTAATAATCTGTTACTAACAGCAATAGGAGTCCCCCATGTCCAATTACAACCACAGTTTATATTTTTCATTAGCTGGAGTTGTTCCCCAGTTTGGTATTATTTATCAAGGCCATGTAGTGAATACCCAAATTTATTGTTTATTGTTTTTTAGCTACTATACATCTTAAAATTGCACTGAGCTATTTAATTGTTCATATAAATATGTATATTGTAAGACAAGACTGTTTTAGTTTGTGAATACTCAGATGCAGGACTTTATATTCTATAAATTGAGTAGACGAGGTGCTGAATTATACATTTTGACACAATCCATGTGGTAATTATTAGACTTCATGGAAATGTACAGTAAATAATTTTACTATCTAAGGTTAAGTACTTTCTCTTTTCAATTTATAAACAAAGTTATTTATTAAGTTTATTCCTATATAATCTCGCAAACTGGCCTAAACCATACTAGTTTCTCTGGCAACTGTTAGATTAGTTGTGATGAAATAATAAATCCATACTCTGAAACAAACCAGGGTTTCTTTGTTTAGCATACACCTACAAATCGTTCTCATACCCTCCATTTAGAACAAGTTCAATTTGTATAACAGCTGTATTCATCAATTCCAAATGTTTTCTGCCTGTGCCTAATTTTATAATTGTACTATTTCCTTAATATATATATTTGAAAACTATAAAAGAATGCACACTGAAATCAAATATATTTCTTAAAGATAGCTTATTTAGTGACTTGCTAACTGAAATTTAGCTCACAAATGTTTTCCCCATTTCTAAGGCCAGAAGGCAGTACAGTAACCATCTACTGATGTGCACTGGGTTTCTGCTGAGTGCCACACATGTCCAGCATTACAGATACATGTGAAAGAAACTCAGAAAGTCCCTGTTTTTGTGAAGCTACTTGCTAAGAGTGTTCGTGAGTCTGTCTGACTTAGATTCGAAGTGCGTCTCAGCTGCTGCGGAGCAGAGTGACTTCAGGCTGAGTGCGCGACTGTCTGACACACAGTCCGCTCATCTGTAAATCACGCATCTTACTAACCTTACATGTGGCAATTGTGCAGATTTAATATAACACTGAACACAAAGCACTTAGCACAGTAATGGAACAAAATAAGGGCTTGATATGTTTCCAGTATCTATTCTATCCTGACAGTTAATCTTGCTCTGGACAAGAAGCAGAATGACCACTTACGTGGGGGTGATGTTAGCTGTTTCCCGAGTTCTAGTTCCTTACAGGTACACGGTGCAAGAACAAATTTTTTCATGCATCCAAAGGGAGATTTACACACAGAACAGCAGTCCTGCAACTGGGAATATCAGAGTCTGTCTCGAAAAATAAACACTCACTCTATCTCCCTCCTTAAAACGGGAGGAGCCAAAAGTGTGCTTTACAGGGGAAGCAGATTTTCTCCAGGCAGACAAGCATGGGCCTTGGCCATTTAAAATTCCCATGGAGTATGAACCAAGGGTTTCAAGGGAGAAATCCCTCCATATTGCTTATGTCATTATATTTAATTCACAGAATGTTTTACATTTATTCCTTGCCAGTATTTTATTTTCTGCTTTGAAAACTCTAGTCATGACAAAACACAAAAATATTCACATTGTTTTTAAGCAGTGATCCACAACTGCTAGTGACTATTGTTGTTATCGTTATTAGCAGCAGGAGGAGCATAATAACATGGGCATATAGTCCATATTCTTCCTTCCCAAAGAAGAGAGAAGAGATGGCTTCTGGGAAATGATTCTTCCTTTGCAAATATTTATCTTCACTACTTCAAATTCCTTCTCTGAGTTATCTCAGCATACGAAGATCCCCATATCACACTTTGCCTATGATGAGACCATGCCTCCTTAAGGAAATTAATTTTTTTTTTTTAAGGTTTTTTGAGACAGGGTCTCGCTTTGTGGTTCAGGCTGGCCCTGAGCTCAGCCTCAAACTCACATCACAATCCTCCTGCCTCTGCCTCCCGAGTGCTGGGATTACAGGCTTGAGCCACCACGCCTGGCACTGTGGTATGTGGTACTGGTTGCTGCTGGGTGTGGGTCTCCACACCCAGTATTGTTATGTGGTTACCGAGGAATCAAACCCGGGCCCTTGCGCTTGCAAGACAAGCGCCGGAACCACTGAGCTAACTCCCCGGCCCAAGGAAATTAATTAATAACAATATACATTACTCACGGAGATACTGTGGAGCACCAGTCAAGAAAGATATTTTTAAAAAAGTTCTTGGGTCAAACAAGGTTATAATTCTATAGTAAAACTCTTCCCTCTTGGATAGCCATAAAAGGAAAAACCTGATGTATGTTTTAAGAATTCTACAGAATATTAACTCATTATTTTCTAAGTCTCCAAGCATAGAAGGCCAAACTAAAAAAAGTTGACTCTTATAGCAATGATGTCTCCTATTCTTAGGCAGTTGGTCATAGAACCTCTATCTATATTATCCCTCAATGACTATTTGCTACAAGTGAGCACAAATTCAACAAAATTTAATATACAAATATGGAGATGTGCATATAGGTACAGCATGTATCAACAGATGATATATATATGTGTATATATATATATATATATATATATATATATATATATATATATATATGATATATATTGAAAATGCCAGGCGTTATATTTATTAATCAGGATTCAAAAAGTCTTACAAAATAAGGCTCTATCTTTGAATAAATGATGTATCCATCAGCTCCTTCTTGAACTGTCAGTCCCCTATAAGTTTCTATAACATGTCTCAGGACAATTCTCCCTTAAGCCCTATTTCTAGCATTTGTGCTGAGTAAGTCAATCTCTTTGGTTTACTGAAGGTAAATGAGAAATTTAATTTCCAATCTATCAGATAGCTCTTTTCAAATATCGTTATCAATTGCAGTGAACCCATAAATTTGCTACCTGGCCCATCTAACCTATCTCAAGAATCAGTGAACCCTTTTTCCTCTTTACTTAATTTTTTTTCCTGGTAGAACAGAATTCACTCTGATATAGTTTTTAAAAAAGCATGGCAAAACAAATAAACAAAAAATCCTTCTCTGGGTGCTGGTTCTTACTCAAGCTTTTATGTGACTGTTTGACTAAGCTCTCAGTATATGGAGTGTGCAAAAGGCTGATTTATTTGCTTCTTTTGGTCAATTATTAATCCAACAGATACTGAGCATTGTGTCAGTTATTTTACTTCCATAGTGTCACAGGACAGAACCTCAGTCCTTGACAAGCTAAAACTAGATTTGAGAACAGAGAAAAATAGCTAAAATATGATTAAGCAATCAGAGACAGAGATTCCTGTGTGCGGGTGGTGCTGAGATATGATGAACCCAACCCCTGCCGAAGGAGATGGGAATGCAGTGAGAGAAAGACCACAACCATATATTCGTGACTCTGAATGTTGCCTCATTTTTCCCATCCACTGATGTTGCAAAAATTAAAAATATAACACTATACATTAGCACTCAGATAATCTCCACTAATGCAAGATATTAAACAACCTTCAGGGGTCTCATGGTCCCAGGAATGTCATTCTTTAAATCTGTGTGCTAAGATAAGCAATACCTGCTTCATTTGAACGCCTGACAACATCTACTTTAGATTAACATCCTATGAATTTCAGCAGAAGTGATGCTGCTTCAGATAC
Source organism: Petromus typicus (assembly GCA_004026965.1). Classification (NCBI taxonomy): domain Eukaryota; kingdom Metazoa; phylum Chordata; class Mammalia; order Rodentia; family Petromuridae; genus Petromus; species Petromus typicus. The sequence continues at coordinate 75,918 of PVIR01004011.1, forward strand.
ATTAAAGCCTATTTATCCAAGGCTCCCATCTAACTTTAAGGAAATTTAGTGAAACAGCAGGAGCATCTGACACTCTGAGAAATACTGTGAGTGGTTCTAACTTTCATATAATTTTTCAAAACAAGTGAAAAATCTGGGAAACAGCAGATCAGAAAATATAGTTGGTTCGCCAAGAACAGTACAACTAAATTAAAAATCTCTTTTAATTTAAAGCCATGCAGAGAGTTACAAAAGGCTCATTCATGATTGCAGCAAAGAAAAACTGAGCAGGTTCTTTTACATTCTTTGGATAATGTTTGGTGACATTTGGACAGTAACTCCAATCAGATGTGGGCTAAGTATTTGGACATCTGGTCTTTTATCTCCTCCAATATGAGTTAGTGGTGTGACCTTGAGTGAAGCACTCGAGGTCTGAAAAATGAGGCCGTCTGGTTTAATTGAGTGTTCTGAATCTGGTAACACATGACTAAAGGATTTCCTGAAATCTTTAAATTTCTGTGCAAAATTTTATTAATATGCATATGTGCATATTTTCAGGGAGATAGACTCTAAATTATAGTAGACTCTCCTTTTTTTGGAATGTTAATAATTCTGCCTTTTGGTCTAAGATATTTTAAGGAAACCTCAAGTGCTAAAAATAATCTTATTTTTGTAAGGTTGCAGTGGCAAATCAATGAGGTCTTTAATTCTTTCAGTCAGTTTATTTTCTGCATAAAAGTTACCAATGAGGAGAAGGGAATGCAGTGAGCTTACAATATGTGTGAAGATATTTTTTTCTTTTTCTCTCTGTGTCTGTCAGTAGTTCTGGGAGGATTCTTCTGGAATTCCTAGTGCCAATGCTGTGGCCTACTATTGTGTCACCCTCCTGCCTTTCCAGAAGTGAGGACAGGGTGTGTCACCTGTGGTCAACCACAGAAGGCCAGCTTATCTAACACCTCAGTTGTCTTGGATCAGGGACGTGCTTTCATCTTCCCCTGTGCAGGACAGTTCTCTATATTTCCTTAGACATCATCCTTTATCACTTTTGGTTCTCAAGATACTACAGCCTCAGACCAAAGAGAAGCAGCCAGTAAAGACCAGGGTCTGTCCCTGATAACCAGGATGTCCTTCAGGATAGCAGACCAATGTGTCCTCTTGCTCTGAGCTATAAAACCCAGGGAAGGCTGCATCTTCCAAATCCTCAGCTATGGAACAAGTGGGGCATAAACAAATGAGATTCCATCTGTCACAAGCAGCCTCTGAGCCTCGGAGCACTGACTTGCCACAAAACCTGCACTTCTGTTGTCCCTGGCATATTTGTGAGAGATACATTAACGCCATGCACTTTTTGAGTCTCTGTCTCACCAGACTAAGGCAAGTTGCCAAGCAGCACAGCAGCTAACGTGCCTCAGACCTTGCAGTTTTTTTGTTTTTTTTTTTATTTTTTTTAAGCAGGACAAGAGTGAGATTGGAGCAAAAACGTTTCCACTTGGAGTTAGGCTACATTTGCAAAAGTAGGTTTCTGTTTACAGGGAAATCATTTTTTATAAGCAACTTTCAGCTTTTAAAAATAGTAAGGAAATTTGTTATGGTTGGGGTGGATTGCTAAACTGACTAGCTTGGCGGTGCCTCGGAGACATAAAATGTTTATCTTGATGTGTCTGGGGGGATCGTAGAGGGGTGATCTCGTGGTTTCTCTCTGGCACAGCTCCCTGGCTCTCTTCCCAGGTGCCATGAACTAAGCAGCTCTGCTCTCCGTCGCCCTTTCACTGTGATGTTCCTTCCTTGGAGCCAGCTGACCATGGACTGAGTTCCATGAATGGCGAACCAAACTGTAATCATTTCGGTTGTGTCCCAGCTATGGGACAACTGAAAAAACACAAGACCGAGTTTGTTGAGATTTAGTGTAGTTCTTTTTCACATTTTAGAAGTCACCAAGAAGTAACCCCCCAGAGTATTCTCTGGTACCTTATAATATTTTCTTATGTCAAGTCTTACTTCTTTAATTCAGCTGAAACTTTTTACAAGCAGATTTTGCTAAATGTTTATATACATCCCTCAGATGACCAGAATACTTGTAATAAAGAGCTGAAGTCCTCATTATTTACTCTGCAAAAAAATAAATAAGACTATTGCAGATTTGTGGAATTGTCTTTAGGGCTTATATATCAAAGTTGTTCAACTGCTTAGGGTTGAAACATTCAGTTTAGGGCATTTAAAAATATGACACGACTTATTCGACTTCTGTCAAACTATGTAGGATGAATCACACCCTATGCATGTTGCTTTATTTTACAGTCATGTGTTATTATTCACAGAGGGCACTTGTACAAGAGGGAATGCAATGACTGAGGAATTATTTTCTGAAAGATATGCAAGTTTCTTATAAATGTCTCTCAGTTTACAAAAAAAAAGAAAATACATAGTGCAACTGTAAATTAAGCATAATGAGCTCTGGGGAAATGTATAATATTAAATTCTTAGAAGATAACATAAAATAAAACAAATACAAAGTTTTATCAAAGCTAGGAGGGACAATGTTCTCCAAAGTGTGATTTCATCTGTGTATCCATCATTTCTTGGGCAGCCTTTCCATTACAGGGACAAAATATCTGACACCTAAGGAAGTTAGAGGAGAATTTCATTTTGCTGATAACTCTGAGGACTTAATCCATGGTCAGCTCTGAGATGGAAATATTAGGGCAGATGGGTTCGCTGGAGCAAAGCTGATCACTTTCTAGCAGCTGGGAATCAGTGTAGGATGGAAACCACACCAGGAAGAACAGGCCAGAGACCAGACAAAGATGGCCAATGTCTTGTCTCTGTGATTCACCCAGACACACTTAGAGCAATTCAGTTGACAGTCTAGCTTAATTATTGTACTCTGGTGGAATCTTCTGTCTTTTAGCCTCCTTTCCCACCTGCAGATTCTATATAGAAAGCTCCCGAAGAGTAATACCAGTGGTGGAACTAGTCTTTGAGAGCTCAGTAATCCGCTTAGCAGCTAAGGGACTCTGCTTTCTTGTCCTGTCTCAATTAACTATAAGCCGGAAGTTTACAATAGAAAACAAACTGTTCCGAAAACAGATTTTGAGGAGCTCACCTCGGGGCTGAGCTTCAGATACCTAAGGCAGCCATTCACAGTGGTAGAGGAAGCAAGACTAGGATTTCAGGAGAGATGCAATAAAGAAGCCTGAGTGCTGGCAGCATTCTGTCCAATTGTTTTCTGAAAGGTAACATTCATCGTTTACTTCCTTCGTCTCCTCAGGGGCCTCTGTTTTTACAACTGCTATCTTTGTCCTATTGTAGACAGACAATGGTTTCTTAGGTCTCATTGATCTTTTTAGGAAAATATAGCTTGGTTTTCAGTATTAAATCTCTAAAATGTCCAATTTAACTCATGTGAACTTTGTGCTGTGCAGATAAGAAGTTAAATATTCAATCAGTTATTAGGTAACATCAGAATCTATACAAAACAAGTTATTTTATTCATTTCGAGAAAGCGCCATTAATATCAAAGTTAATATTTCTCTCAGTGTATCAATTTCAGGTTTGATCTCCTCTGATTGGTTGCAAAAATGGCCATCCCAAATTAGACTATTCAATATATAATAAATTTTATTTGTTAGCATTTATATAATTATTTCCTTAATCTTATAGTTATTTTTCTAACACACTCATTGCTCAAATATTGCTCATTTCTCAACTATTATACTCAGCCTATCACTATATGAAATGGTTGTTTCCTAGCGACTCTGTCCTACTATTTTAATTCAGTAGTCATGAATCACTGTTGGTTTTTTAAACATTCTATTTTCCCTAAATTGTCAACTCACATTAAATAAAGAATGAAATGAAACCATATGAAAAGAAATACAATAGTGATTAATAAGAAAGTTTCAAAGGATGCCATATAAAGAATTTAAATAAAAGTTCTAGGATGATATTGAAACCAAAATTTAGTTTACTGTAACAGAACAGGATACACCAACTACAGAAGCAGGTCAGTTCCGTTTCCGATTTCTTTTTCTTTCTTTCTTTTTTTTGAGACAGGGTCTCACTTTTGCAGGGCAGGCTGGCCCTGAGCTTAGTCTTGAATATTCAGCAATCCTCCTGCCTCTGCCTCCCAAGTGCTGGGATTACAGACATGAGCCACCACACCTGGCATTGTGTTCTGTGGTTCTGATTGCTGATGGCCATGAGTCTCCATGCCTGGCATTGTTGTATGTGGTTAGCAGGGTGGACATACCTTGAGGATATCCTTATAAGTGAAATAAATAGGACACAGATAGGTACATATCGCATCTTTTCTCTGGTATGAGAAAAGAAAGGTGTAAATGAGTCCTAAAATTGTATGTTATATATTGTGAAATAGAAAATGCTCAATGTAAAATAGGAAGAAGGGGGAAAATGTTGAGATTGTAACAAAAAAGTAAGGAAACAAATTTTATGTATGTGGGGGAGTGGTAGAGTGGGTAGAGCTATGGGAAAAAATGAGAATTAAGTTGTGTCTTATACTGGTACAAATCCCCATTATGGAGTGCAATCATGATGGGTATATGTAATGTACCAATAAAGATTTAAAAATTAAAAAAAAAAAAAGAATAACAAAACAGGGCTAAGGACTTAGCTCAGGGGATTCCAGTGCCTGTTTTGCAGCGCAAGGACCCAGGTTCAATCCCCAGTAACCACATACAATACTGGGTGTAGAGACTCGTGCCTAGCAGCAATCAGTACCACATACCACAGTGCCGGGTGTGGTGGCTCACGCCTATAATCCCAGCACTCAGGTGGAAGAGGCAGGATTGCTGTGATCTGAGTTTGAGGCTGAGCTCAGGGCCAGCCTGAACCACAAAGTGAGACCCTGTCTCAAAAAAATAAATAAATAAATAAATAACAAAACAGTGAATGCAGGCACCCATGCAGTAAGGCTTCTACATTGTTGGTAGGGATATAAATGAGCACAATCACTATAGAAATTAGTATGGACGTTCTTCAAAAGGCTAAAGATAGAAATCTTACTTGATTCAGCTATATTACTCCTGGGTATTTTCCTGAAAGAAATAAAGTCAGCGTGCTATAGATACATGAATATACTTGTGTGTAACTGGATGTTTTCCTAAAACTAAGCTGTAGAAACAGCCTAGGTGTCTACTAATAGGGGAATGGAGTAAAAATGTAGCATATATGCACAAAAGACAAATGCCAAGCCAGACACAAGAATGAGATAAGGTCATTTGCAGGGAAATGGATGAAACTGGAAATTATCATGTTAAATGAAATTAGCCAGCTTAAAAAGTTCATGATTGCACGTTTGTTCTTGTATAAGGAACTGGGGGGAAAAAGAAAGGCAAAGGAAGAACAAGAAGAAAGAAAAAAAGAGAGGGAAAAGTTAAAGGAAAGATAATGCAAACCAGGATGTATGTACTAACTTCCCCACACAAACCCACCGGTATGTAAGAGTAATGTCACTAGTAAAATAAACTGCTTAATCTTATGATCTCCCAAATAGTTTTTTCATCTAAGTTATTTATTTTGACCTAACATTCATTTTTCCAATTGCCAGTATTCTCATAACAACAATAATTTTCTCAGAAGACTACTTACTGAGCTGCTGCTGGGTGTCTGGCTCTACCTCGAGTACCGGAAATATATCAGTGAACAAAGCCAATGAAAGTGTCTGGTCTTAAGTTGCTTGCATTTTAGAGAAAAGAGTAAGACTATACCCCAAGTAACTGCTTTGTACAGGTTCTAAAAACAACAGCAAATAATTATTGAGCAGTTTACTATACTACAACTGTGCTGAATTCTTTAAATATATTGAGTTCTTTAATTAACATTCAAACAAGTGCAGTGCTATTATCTCCACTTTATCAATAAATTAGGGTACAAAGGCTTAGTTCCTTTGACCAAGGATGAAGAATGAGTTAGGAGGCTGACCAACTGGGAACTGAACTTGGATCTCCCTGAGTCTGAATTCTGAATGTGTAACTATTACTTCGGTGCCTTCCAGACCAACGTTAACTGGCTTCTTCATCTTTATTTCTCTGACACATTAGGTGGACATTTCGTGTTATCGGTAGCATTCAAATATTAGCTTCCTGAGTGCTTGCTGCTGTGTGTACTTCTAGCATTTCTGCTTTAAATGATTTAAATTCCCATGCCTGTAATACATCTGGTTTGGGGTATTGATGCACACACGTACTGCACCTTGATCACTTTCACTTCTGGCTCCTCCTCCCTGCTTTCTCTCTCCTTTCCAGATCCCTTTGCCACCTCTCCAGAGTCCACTGCCCCATTTAACATCTCTTTTACTTTGCTCTTAATATTATTTGTAGTTTGAGCTTCTCATATAAGAGAAACCATATATGACTTCTATAACTTTTTCCACTTAATATTATATTATGGTCTTGAGATCCATCTATTTTCCTAAAAATGTCCCAAATTTGTCCTTCATTATGGCCGAGATAAACAGTTCATCTGTTGATTTCTATATAGGCCAGATCTATTCTCCTTTATTACATTCTTCAGATTCCATCAGCTTTATGATGTCTTTTGTCTTCTAGAAATTTCATTTTGTTGACTGAGTTCTCTTCAATGTCACCCCAAACTACTTTATTAATGTCTTATCTTTAACAATAACCATATTCAGAATTTCTATTCCAGTTTTACCATCCACTGCAAAAAAACATTTTGAGAAGTAAGGTCAGCGATTACTACATTTCTCTCATCTCATTAATGACCCCAAATATAGCTGATATCTTGTTAACTTTGCCAGGTGCCTGTTAAATTTGATGGAAAGACACCTCTGAAACTTAGTTGATGACGTCCCCCTCCCCCTTACCTGTACCCCATTTCACAAATGCCGCCAGTTACTACAGTCTCAAGTGAGAGGCTGTTCTTGATCCTCAGACAAGCAGCAAATATTATGACCCAAACTGAACCTAGTGGGCAGGAGAATTAGAAGGGGGA